>JACXGK010000078.1:150953-177859 GCA_016801125.1 Novumbra hubbsi
CCCCCCCCCCCCCCCCACACAATACTGAGTTACATTAAGAATTGCCAGAGATGAGATTCACGCAAGTTGGAACAGCCTGTGATTTCAAATGTTCACTTAGACTTTCAGTGTGAGTTTAAATTCAGCCCTCAATCAGTTAGTGGTTTTGGTTTCCATTGACCGGTGTCACGTTAATTTGTTCTCACAGAATACAGTAAAGGTGTTGATCTTTAATACATTTCATTCATTGAGAACTGATGAGTGATTTAAGTGTTCCTTAAATTTTTTGGAGTGTATTTTAAAGACTGACACTATGAAAGCATAATTGAACGGTGAAACTCAAACAACTGTGCAGGTTTGCATTGTGTTGTTGAGCCTTAAGCAACTGTAGGCCTGTTTAGAATGTTCACGAAGTATAGATCTTTGTATAAGTACATGTCGCTGTTTGATGTAAACCTTGTATCTCCAAACATTCTACTTTTATGTAAAGGGACAAAAAACACATTTCAACATTAGAACACAATGTCATAAAGGTTTATACAGATGTTTCTCACTTAAAATTGGAACCCAGCAACGGCATGACAGAACAACAAGATGCAAGAAGCGTTGTTCTTTTCAACATTTATATTTCCGATCATGTACTGTGCTGAAACACCCGCCAGGTGGAGTAGATATTCTTCAGTAGATGGTTCTTCAGGTGGTTCTTCATGTTCGTCACAGTATGGATCACATACATATGTATATATATATATTTATATATATATATACATATATGTATACAAAATCAGCAGGGGATCAAATAATTTTTTGCTCCACTGTATGTATGTGTATATATATATATATATATATATACACACTCAACAAAAGTGAGTACACCCCTAAGTGAAAATGTCAGAATTGGGTCCTATTAGCCATTTTCCCCTCCAATGTGTCATATGACTCGTTAGGTGTGAATGGGGAGCAGGTGTGTTACATTTGGTGTCATCGCTCTCACACTTATACTAGTCACTGGAAGTTCAACATGGCACCTCATGGCAAAGAACTCTCTGAGGATCTGAAGAAAAGAATTGTTGCGCTACATGAAGATGGCCAAGGCTATAAGAAGAATGCCGAGACCCTGAAAGACCATACAACGGTTTAACAGGACAGGGTTGACCAAAGACGTTCAGTGCACATGCTCAGTGTCATATACAGTGGTTGGCTTTGGGAAACAGACATATGAGTTCTGCCAGGATTGCTGCAGAGGTTGAAGGGAAGGGGGATGACCCTGCCAGTGCTCAGACCATACGCTGCACACTGCATCAAATCGGTCTGCATGGCTGTTGTCCCAGAAGGAAGCCTCTTATCAAGGTGAAGCAGACTAAGGACATGGATTACTGGAACCATATCTATGGTCTGATGAGGCCAAGATAAACCTTTTTGGTAAATATTTACACTTTGGGCCCAATTCTGACATTTTCACTTAGGGGTGTACTAACTTGTTGCCAGCGGTGTAGACATTAAGGGCTGTGTGTTGAGTTAGTGTGAGGGGACAGCAAATGTACACTTATACAGGCTGTACACTCACTAGTTTACATTGTAGCAAATGTCATGTAGAGGTGTCATGTTTTTATTGTCACATGAAACAATATAATCAAATATTTACAAAAATGTGAGGAGTGTACTCACTTGTGAGATACTGTATGTGTTTATATATGTGTGTGTGTGTGTGTGTGTGTGTGTGTATATGTATATATCACACAGATACATGCATACATACAGTGGGGAGAACAAGTATTTGATAACCTGCAAAATCTTTAGTGTTTCCTACTTACAAAGCATGTAGAGGTAATTTATTGTAATTTTATCATAGGTACACTTCAACTGGGAGAGACAATCTAAAATCCAGAAAATCACAATGTATGATTTTTAAGTAATTCATTTGCATTTTATTGCAACAGAAAAGCAGAACTTATTATTTGGTACCTAAACCTTTGTTTGCAATTACAGAGATCATACGTTTCCTGTAGTTCTTGACCAGGTTTGCACACACTGCAGCAGGGATTTTGGCCCACTCCTCCATACAGACCTTCTCCAGATCCTTCAGGTTTCGGGGCTGTCGCTGGGCAATACGGACTTTCAGCTCCCTCCAAAGATTGTCTATTGGGTTCAGGTCTGTAGACTGGCTAGGTCACTCCAGAACCTTGAGATGCTTCTTACGGAGCCACTCCTTAGTTGCCCTAGCTGTGTGTTTCGGGTGGTTGACATGCTGGAAGACCCAGCCACGACCCATCTTCAATGCTCTTACTGAGGGAAGGAGGTTGTTGGCCAAGATCTTGAGATACATGGCCCCATCCATCCTCCCCTCAATGCGATGCAGTCGTCCTGTCCCCTTTGCAGAAACACTTCCCCAAAGAATTATGTCTCCACCTCCATGCTTCACGGTTGGGATGGTTTTCTTGGGGTTGTACTCATCCTTCTTCTTCCTCCAAACATGGCGAGTAGGGTTTAGACCAAAAAGCTCTATTTTTGTCTCATCAGACCACATGACCTTCTCCCATTCCTCCTCTGGATCATCCAGATGGTCATTGGCAAACTTCAGACGGGCCTGGACATGCGCTGACTTGAGCAAGGGGACCTTGAGTGCGCTGCAGGATTTTAATCCATGACGGCGTAGTGTGTTACTAATGGTTTTCTTTGAGACTGTGGTCCCAGCTCTCTTCAGGTCATTGACCAGGTCCTGCTGTGTAGTTCTGGGCTGATCCCCATCATCTTGAACCTTTTTCCATTTTCTAATACTTGCGCCAACAGTTGTTGCCTCCTCACCAAGCTGTTGCCTATTGACCTGTAGCCCATCCCAGCCTTGTGTAGGTCTACAATTTTATCCCTGATGTCCTTACACAGCTCTCTGGTCTTGGCCATTGTGGAGAGGTTGGAGTCTGTTTGACTGAGTGTGTGGACAGGTCTGTGAGAGCGGAATTCTTACTGGTTGGTAGGTGATCAAATACTTATGTCATGCAATAAAATGCTAATTAATTACTTAAAAATCATACAATGTTTTAGATTCCGTCTCTCACAGTTGAAGTGTACCTATGATAAAAATGAGGGACCTCTACATGCTTTGTAAGTAGGAAAACCTGGAAAATCGGCAGTGTATCAAATACTTGTTCTCTCCACTGTACATGCACACACAGACACAGTGAAATAAGTATTTGGCCCCTTTGCAAAACATGATTTTATCATTTCTGTGTACTAATTAATAAACCAGACAAAAACTGTAGCATACTTTACAAAGTTAATAAATAAAGTTATTAAATTACAACTGATAAAGGTAAATAAAATCATTACAATTCAATCAAGCTATTTTCTTTTATAGCCACAGGTAGATAAACTACCAAACTATTTTGATCTGAATAAAAAATGCTTTGTCTGCTTGCCTTGCCAACTGCTGTGCTTGCCGTCACTTTGCCTGTTTGCTTCCTGCATGGCTTCACTTGTTCTCATTGCACCACCGGACAGGCTACTGTTTAGCCTAACTGTGATTATTAGAAAAACATTTTAGGCAGGTGTGAAAAAATGCTGTATTGTAAGAACGCCTTTAAGTGAAAGACCAGAATGAAAATTAAAATAAAATCAATATTTGGTATGACCACACACCTAGAAAAAAACCGAATTATTCAAGGTTTACTTTGAGAATTAATCACAGTTATTCTGTTGATTTAGGAATTTGTGTTTCAAACTACAAATTGAATTAATGATCATTAGCATCATCAATTAAATGTGTTTAGTATAATTGTTTAATTACACACCTGGCTATATTTCTACAACATGTCTACAACATCACTGTGCAAGTGTACCTAGAATAATTTGTGCTGTTATGAAGACAAAGGGCGGTCAGTAACACCAAATCATTATTTTTTTCCCCCTTGTTCACTCACTTGCATTTTGTTAATTGATAAACGTAATCTATTAACATTTCTATTTTTGCAAGCATTCTAACTTCACAGGATTTCTTGCCTCCAGCCAAAAATAATATTTGCCCACTACTGTACACTGTCTTTTTCATTCAAGCATTATTTACCTCTGGTTATGTTCCACAAATATCAACACAAATCTTTTCAGTTGAAGAGGAAGAAAATGTGCACTATTTTGAATTATTATTTGAATTGGAAACATTTAAAACGTTCTGCAAAATAACAGGGATTGATTTATGAAAAAACTAAACACATTTGGATGTACAAGGTACAGACAGGTACAAGAACGACATACTGAAAATCACTTTTCATTCAATAAAAGCAAACAAATCTTTTCGAGAAATATAATCTTAAAACAACACAGTTGCTGCTGACAAAAGCAGGAAGAAAAGCTGGCAAAAAATGTACAATGGTGTGAACAAGTAATTTACAAGGCTTATCAATATCACTGCCCTATCAATGAAGCAATACTAGATCTAACTGCAATTACAAATGTGTATTCCATTAAATGAATGCTTTGCTTAGAACTAAGTAGTCTTGGGAACAAATACAAAATAAATAGAAAACAAGTGAAACATCAAGGTGCATCTGAAAGAACTCCTTGTTGGAGAGATGTCCAACTGTGACACTTGTGCAGTGTGATTATTCAAAGTAATGACAAAAAAAGACCTTGTCCAGACCTTGAAAACCCTTGGTGTCTTTGTGATGACCAAACCAGTATCCTTATTTTTATTTTACCTCAACGTTGATGCTGTGGAATGACTTTCATTCTTACCCTGCGATGCTGTTATTGGAATATGGGTGCATTCTATGGCACCAATCACTCTAGGAAACCCTATGAAAGGAGTATGCTGCATTAAATATACAACAGTACATGTCAGAGGGTCTATATAATTTATAGATGAAGTAGCTCTATGAGCCAGAGCCACCTTGCGAAATGCGCGGCTGAATGTGTTTTTGCATAGGATCCCCAATTCACCCACAGCATGTACATAAAACTACCTGTGAAATAACGCAACGCTACGCATACAGTCGGTGGAACTGTAAGCACACAACTTTGATGAGTCGCACTGGCAACATACGACTCAAGAAGCTGATCCTTTCCTCTAAGTGATTCTGAATGCAAGAGAATATTCCCACAATGTATTCACAAAATTACCTTTCAAACAAACATTTTGTAAGGAAGAAAACAGTTACCACTTATAAACACAACCACAATTCACAGCTGAAAAAAATAATCACTAGGCTGACGTAATGACTGGTCGCTGCTTTCTCACCTGCTGGTCGTCTGGAACTTTTCGAACAAGAACCTCTGCAATTTTTCTGCAGTTTCCGTCCAAGTCGAAATCCACCTCTCTTTCTCTCAGAAGTGTGATGTCAGCACCAACCCTGCCAAAGCAAAAATAGAACATGTATAAACGACTTCCCACAAACTAGCAACTACAAATACTTTGTGTGAATGGTCAAATAGCTAATTGAGCATGTATAAGCCTGTTTCTTCAAACATCAATGTTATTCTCATACTGATTATTCTCATACTGTGCCTGTAAAGGTTTGCAAACAAGGTAGAGACGTACTTCTCTGCCATTCTGCGTAGGGTTTTCAAGGAGGCTCTCATGTCTCCCTCCAACAGTCCAACTAGCAGGCCATTGTCTTCTACCCCAATCTGGTACACTGCTTCACCCCGTCCCTCTTGAAGACGCCATTTTAATTGGGTGGCCAGGTGCTCAAAGCGGTATTGCGTGGGGTTTACCAACTTCAGCTGCAAGGAAATTAGAGAACAACTTGCAATACAAGTATACCACATTTTTGTGAGCAAGCAAAAGCTACAGGTGAACTGGAAGATAGCATAGCAAGTGTATATCAGTACCTTATATTCTATGTTTCCCTCTTCAGCCTGAAAGAATGAGAACATGTAGATAAAACATACTAGTTGTATATTTTAACAAGGCAACACACCCCTTTCTTGGCAATTGTACATCTTGCACCATTTGACCATTTGAAATTAAACAACAATTTTCTTTTGTTTTTAAATATATTAATGAAGAAATGTATGTACAGGCCTTTTCAGAACAATGGCTGAAATAACTGATAAACAACAGTTAAATCAGATTACTCCAGCCCTGTGGATTAGTGTTTCTAAACCGAAATAGGCTATAGAAATGATCGATAGAATAATATTAATATGATACGGTCCAAATTATACATGACTAATGACATATACAGTGCCCTCCACAATTATTGGCACCCCTAAAGATGAGTAGAAAAGGGTTCTAAAAAATCACCTTTTAATTAATTAACTTAATTTCACACTGACATTTTTTTAAACATCCAACCTTTTAATTGAAGTAAAATTATTTATTTGTTCAAGGGGAAAACTATGTGAAATAAGTAATTTTATTAAACTAAACTATGTGAGCACCCCTAGAAATTCTAAAAACCAAAATGTAGCATTTTGTCCATTTAGATCTAACTTTTTTAAGTTGATCAATGTATTTAGGAACTGTCAAGCAGTAAGCCATGACTTCCACCTCAAAAGCCTTATTCATACATCAACATGGGAAAGATAAGAGAACACAAACATTAAATGAGGGAAAATGTATCTTCATAAGTCAGGTAATGGTTATATACAAAAAATTGCTACCTGAAATGCCAATATCTACCGTAGGGGCAATACTAAGAAATGCAAAGCAACTGGAACTTGCTGGAAGAGGACCCACGTATATTTTCCCCCTATGCACCAGTGAGGAGGATTGTAAGAGAGGCAAAAATCCCATTAGATGGAGATTTATAGAGTAGCATCTACCTTAAAACTAGCTTTAGACGCCACCTATATGCTAAGAAAGTATTTAGAAGGCATGCCAGAAGAAAATACGCTCCTGTCATTAGTAAGCGGCTGGGGTATGCTAAACGCTACCAGAACTTTTACTGGAACCGACTGATATGGTCAAATGAAACAAAAATTTGGGCAAAAGGGATGGCTATAATTATATTTTTCCCCCGAATAATTGTACTATACAATGTACAATTCGGGATTGGATGTTAAAAAAAATTTCCAGGATAACATTTACCTAATTTACCAAAAGAGGCATTTTTTATAAGCACATTGATCGTATATGCTACACCTTGCAGCCGTTGTTGTTAACAATGGTTTATAACATGGTTAGATGGCTACAGTATTGTGTAATAGGCCTAGCATAAAAAAAGCTAGTACAGCATATGCAAGATACGCTAAAAGATATTAGCTAGATGAGCATCTTATCTGATTATAAATTTAGCAAGGTAGTTTTTACGAGAGAATCGTTGGAGATGACCCACGGTCCTACAGATACTTATAATTGCTGTGTAGTGTACTGTAAACAATGTAGGGGATATTGTTGTCTATCCTAAAATTTTGACAATATAGCTAAGAAACCATCTAACAACATGCTAGCCAAGTTACCTCCGGCGGTAAATATGGTGGAGTTTTGTTGATTTTCGCCTTTTTACTCCTCCTTCTCTTTCTTCGTTTACCTTTTTTCGAACGCGTTTTTTTAGATGACATCCTCCTTCCGTTACCTGAACAAGGTCTTTGGAAATTAGATCTAACGTCAGCCGGAGTTGTAATACCTCCGGACACTAATGTTCGGACATCCATTAAACAAACCAGCCGATTTGTCAGCAGCAATAAAGCAGACTAAAGGTTGCACGTCTGCAAAATACAGAAATATATACATAAACATGGGAACAGACTTCGGTGTCTACCGAAGACTAGCCGTTTTCATAAATCACTGCCCAGCCTGCACCACCACAGGTCAGCTGATCTCATACATCCGGACCGGATGTTGGTAATTCATTGTTTTAGGTAGGTAGTTTATTTCATTATATCACAGTGTTTGGTGCATAACAGACATTACAAAAAATATGTTTGTAATTGTATGTGTGAACAGCAGAGCATTGTATTTTGGCAAGCTAATTTTCCTGAAAGTATTTTTATGTACTTTATTTATGGTATTAGTTCTACAGGCTTGGGGAGAAAAGAATGTACAGTGATGTGCAAAAAGGCCACTGGGAAACAGTTGCAACGCTATTTATTTGAGCAGTAAATGTTGCCTTGATATGAAACACTGGATGACTGCAATAACAAGTAGGAAGTCCATATGTTCTCTATAAGGTAATTGATTTTCCATGATATCTACCGACCAATACATTTTTGTAAATATCTCCAGAGGATTTGATTCTGCCTTATTTTGACAAGAAAGTATTGAAAAAGAGAGAGGGGAGAGGTGTTGTTGAAAGAACAGTAGAACAGATTCAAACAGGTCCAGTTGCAAGCCCTGGTCCAGACCACTCGACCAATTAAGGCCACAGTTTTTTTTTTTATATTTATGTTTACTTGTATTCATTGTAATGTTATATAGGTTTTTTCCCTCAATCCTGACTAGTCTCCCAGATCCTGTCGCTGAAAAATGGTATTGGCCAGGTGATGAGCGGTGCTTGGTTTTCTCCAGACATGACGCTTAGCATTCAGGCCAAAGAGTTCAATCTTTCCTTGTTTCATCAGACTAGAGAATTTTGTTTCTCATGGTCTGAGAGTCCTTCAGGTGTCTTTTGGCAAACTCCAGACGGGCTTTCATGTGCCTTTAACTGAGGAGTGGCACCTGGCCACTCTACCGAACAGACCTGATGGGTAGAGTGCTGCAGAGATTGTTGTCCTTCCGGAAGGTTCTCCTCTCTTCACAGAGCAACACTGGAGCTCTGTCAGAGTAACCATCTGGTTCTTGGTCACCTTTATGCCTAAGGCCCACCTCCCCTGATTTGCCGGGCCTAACTGTCTTGGAGGTTCCAAACTTCTTCCATTTACAGATGATTGACCACTGATGAATTTACTACACGTGGACTACAATCAAGTTGTAGAAACATCACAAGGATTATCAGTGGAAAAAGGATCCACCTGAGCACAATTTTGAGTGTCATGGCAAAGGCTGTGAATACGTATGTACATTATTGTATACAAAAATGTATTTCACATTGTCATTATGGGGTATTGTGTGTATGATTTTTAGGGAAAAGATTAATTTAATCAATTTTGGAATGCAGCTGTAACATAACAAAATGTGGAAAAAGTGAAGCGCTGGAAATACTTTACGGATGCACTGCACGTATATGTACCCAAACTCATGTGTAATAAATGTGTCTGTCATATGTGTGTATGTATGTGATTACATGATGGTTTTGTGTCTGTCTTTCTGCTTAAACTTGAAAGTTTATGCTGCCATCCCAGAAGAGGACTCTGTTCCTCAACCCCTTGTGGAGGTGGAGACATCATTCTTTGGGGATGTGTTTCTGCAAAGGGGACAGGATGACTGCACCGCATTGAGGGGAGAATGGATGGGGCCATGTATCGTGAGATCTTGGCCAACAACCTCCTTCCCTCAGTAAGAGCATTGAAGATGGGTCGTGGCTGGGTCTTCCAGCATGACAACCACCTGAAACACACAGCCATGGCAACTAAGGAGTGGCTCCGTAAGAAGCGTCTCAAGGTCCTAGAGTGGCCTAGCCAGTCTCCAGACCTGAACCCAATAGAAAATCTTTGGAGGGAGCTGAAAGTCCGTATTGCCCAGCGACAGCCCCGAAACCTGAAGGATCTGGAGAAGGTCTGTATGGAGGAGTGGGCCAAAATCCCAGCTGCAGTGTGTGCAAACCTGGTCAAGAACTACAGGAAACGTATGATCTCATATTTTTCTGATGTATCAAATACTTATGTCATGCAATAAAATGCAAATTAATTACTTAAAAGTCATATAATGTGATGTTCTAAATTTTTATTTTAGATTCTGTCTCTCACAGTTGAAGTCTACCTATGATAAAAAATAACAGACCTTTACATGCTTTGTAAGTAGGAAAACCTGCAAAATTGGCAGTGTATCAAATACTTGTTGTATCCACAGGACATAAAACCAAACAAAACAGGACTGTGAACGTTGTAGGGTGAACAAACAATAAACCACACCGAGTGTGGCTAAAAACCTAACTTAAGTAGGCTCCTCAATCAGAGGCAACTGATCACAGCTGTCTCTGACTGAGGAGCCCACAGTGCCTAGAGGCACCTCTATACATCATGTCCTGACTGTGAGCCCGAGGCACAAAGATGTCCAGGGGCCCCTAGCCAGGACATGACAGCAATATTGAGTTGAAATCCTCAATTTTATTATTTACAGATTTGTTTGCTCTGTCATCAATGAGTGAAACTGGAAGAATAGTTTGAAATATATTTGTAGTCTGAGAATTTATATTACGACTTATAAAATAATTTTTTTGGGGTGCAATTTGTTTTTTTAAATTAACAGTAAATGTGATAAGACAGTGGTCTGAAAAACATTAATTAATACATAGAATTCGGGAAACTCACTAAGGAAGCTTGTGTAAGGCCCGGGTGTTTAAGGCCCGGGGGGCCTGTAAATGGTAAATGGTAGCTATGAATAGCGAAGTATCACTTTCATAAGTAAAACCTCAAAAGAACGAAAATAAGCTGTGTGTTTATGAGTACATTTATATTTCATGTTATAAACATTAGCACCCCCCCCCCTTTTCGGGATGCGCGGGGGATATGATCGCTAGCGTAACCAGGAGGGGAGGCCACATTTAAGGCAATAAATTCATCAGGCTTTAGCCAGGTTTCACACAGAACAATGACATCTAGTTTTTGTGGTCAGTGATTAACTCATTTACTTCAATTGCCTTAGAAGCATTTTAAAATGTGATGTAAAACAATCATTTTCATTCATGACCAAGATGGAGGAAAGCTTTATCTTAATAAGGTTGCTAGTGTTTGCACTACCATGTTTTACTTTTCTTAGTCTGGAACAAGTAACAGTCACAATAGGCAAAACTAGGCTAACTGCTCAGGCTATGCTATCGACAGACTCCACTATGCTAGCAGGCTGTCTAACAGCCTGCAGCCTGACCTGCACCCTATCTCATGGTGAGGCTATAGGAGTGAGACTCCTGTTAATGTTCCTGGACAAAAGAAGAGCGCCACTCCAGCTAGGATGGAGTCTGTCACTTTTCAGCAGATCAGGCCTGACGCTATTTCTGGGAGAGTCCTAAAAAGAGAGCCAGTTATCTACAAACTCTACCTCCTGCGACGGGCAGAACTCCGTTTTTAGCCAGCAATTGATTTGAGCGAGTCTACTGTATAGCTCGTCACTACCCCTAGCTGGGAGGGGGCCACAGACAATTACCCGATGCGACACATCTTTCTAGCTAGTTTACACGCTGATGCTATGTTATGCTTCGTAACCTCTGACTGCTTCATCCTAACGTCGTTGGTGCGAACGTGAATAACACAATCTTAATACTCGCTATACTTGCCAGTTTTAGACTTCGCTAGCACCAACCCCAGATTTGCGGCTACGTCGGTGGCTCTGCCCCCCGGTAAAACAGTGTACGATCGCTGGCTGATTCTTTAGTCTAACACTGCGGCTAATGGAATCGCCGATGACTAGCGCTTTAACTTTTTCCGGGTCACCGGTAGAAAATGCCTGTTGATCATTCCCCTCCGAAGACGTCATGGGCCTTGACTTCGAATCCAGGGGGGAAAACCTGTTGAAAGTCTCAGTCGGCTCTAGCAGCAACCCAGGTAGAACTGGTCTGCGGCATTTCTTCCCAGTTACCAAGAGAATGTTATTGCCTGGCTGCAGGGGCTGTGCCGAGGGACTAACAATACTATCGTTTCTGCCTGGTGGCAAAGACGCTGTTTATACCCTAAAGACGCCGTTTATACCCTAACATAATCCTTGCCTGACATTTGCGTCTAAAGCCGAGCTTCTAACTTTGCTATCTTAACCCGAAGACGCTAGTTGTCCTGACATATTGAAATATTCTTTGACAATGAAATCAATAATGTATTTGCCCGTGTACCGAACCTCTGCCTGCCTGCCCGACAATCGTTCCGTCCATCGTCCGCCTGCAACTAAACCAAGCCAGCCCATGTACCGAACCCCAGCCTGTCTGACAACGATTACCCCATCCATTAAAACCCCTGATCAATCCACCCGCCTCCATCTGCACTTGGGTCCACTCCCTGAGTTGTGATAAGGTGTATGAATGTGGGATTTCCTCGTTCATTCGGTGGGTAAATCTTTTTCCTCTTATGTTAATGCATCAACTTGAGATAAAATGAAAGAAAACACAAAAAAGGTGATTTATTGGATATCTGCCTATTTGTAACAAGCATGGTCACAAGCGTTTGTTGTTACACTTGTGTAATTACATACCGTAATAACAACCACACTGTAAAATATTACTGTAATTTTACAGTAAATTACTGGCTAAGAAGTAAATTCACTGAAATATACAGTAATATAGATGAAAATAACAGTAATTTCTTGTGTTTATTAATAATACGCAATAGAAAGCATCTTTTAACACAACCCAGTTAAAATGAAGTGTAACTTGAAGGGTACTTACATGTAACTAATGTGTACTGATACAGCCAATTACTTGACTGTCACGGGTGTGTGGAGTGGTGGACCCAAACGCAGACATTTGTAAAGAAAACAGATTCATTTAAACAAAAACAAAGAACTTAAAAACGGTAAATAAAAAGTGCTGAAACAAAGCAGCTACATAACATAAGACATATCCCAAGTGGGATATTCTTTTGAAGAAAATAAGGCATCATATTATCAAAAGTACTTTGTCATATTGCAATGTTATCATTAGAATTAGCTGGCTAGTTGGTTACAACTATTTGTTTTACTGTGGCATACATTTGAATATGCAATTGTATAACAAACATCTCTCCCACTACAGGGTACCAACAATGGCAAGTAGACTTAAAAGACAGGCTGACAAACCACAGCGTTTTATAGATGGAAATGTTGAAGTTGTTGCTGATGAAAATAAGGGTGTTGAGTCTGAGCCTGAAGACTCTCAGCCTGAATCCCTGGCTGCTTTCTCAGGGTCTTCGATTGGTTTGTTACTTTTTGTTTTGGTTTGTTTAGCAGTTATGTTTTGTAAACTATGTATTTACTTATTTATTAACTGTGATTGAAACATCTATCTTCACTTATAACACTATCATTTACATAAAGTAATACAGGATTTAAAAATTATATGACATGTTCTAATAAACACGTTTTTTGGGGGGTTGCAGATGTCTCCAACTCAACTGTGAGAAAACTGTGCAGGGAGATGAAATCTAAAAAGGGACGTGGAAAAGTTGAAGGACGAGAGAGTGTAGAGAGTGTACTACATTACAGGCCATCACAGGAAAAGGTTGGTGTTATTTTATCATGTCAATCCCATTTATATGGGTTTCAAGTATTATATTTTAACGCCCTGCTACACTATTTCCATTTGCATTTAAGGAAAGTTTAACAGGCAACTCAATGCAAACATATTGCATTGAGTTGCATCCAGCCCTTGCGTCTAATTGGAAAATGATGATATTTACATGATTTATGTTTAAAGTGTAGTTACAGGGGCAATAAGAGCAATTAACGGGTTGTCTGAACGGAATGAGCCTATGCTTTTCATGCATTGGCCTTGTTTGTTTCATAGCCATATTAGCTATCAAGAGAGACTGAAATATATTGGTTGGTTCCACTTTCTAGTGGGCCTGTGGGTAGATGATATAATATACCTGTGGGTAGATGAACAATGATATAAGTAGGCCAGCTTGGAATGCCTCTCTAATCAAATTGCGCCATCTCTAATCCAATTGCGCCATTAGTATACTATGGCAAATCTTTTCATGTTGCACATATTACATTGTGTTATTCTTATTTTTCATCAAGTTCAGTTTAATTCAAGTAATAGTAATTGCTTGTTTCTCAAGTTTCTTGTAATTTGTACCGGATATGTAAGCAATACAATTACATTTTTGTGTCCAAAACTACTTTACAACAATACTGTAATAATGTTAAGTGCACGATCACCATACTGAAAAAGTTTAGACTAACATAATTAAAAAATGCCTGTGTGTTCCCTCTACGATTACAGGAGATCAATAAAGAAATATGTCACGGAAAAGGTCTTCCTCTTCTGATGATGATTCCTCCCCCTCATCAACAGAAGAAGAAAAAGAAGAGGAAGAACAAGAAGAAAGCTAGGGCTGGCATGATAAGAATCAGCCATCCACTGTCAAGAGGTATATTCAGCCAATTGTTAATTTATACATACAGTTTTGTTTGATCATTTCTGCTCTCTATCTGTAACTCATCATTTTGATTTAAAAAAAGAAAAACTACTTGACTTCTGTATATGATGCTTTCAGTCCCTCACCCAGACCTGAAGAATTTAATTGAGGAGAATAGGGCAAGGGGGAAGCTGCTACCTTTAACGGCAAAGTTTAGGTAGATTATGCTCCATTACTGATTTCATTTCTATTTAATATGTTATGGTAGTTTGCAGAAAGACTTAAAAGATCACTGAGAGATGTTATTTTACATTTTCTCTATAATGTATTTGTAATTGGGAATTACTACCTCAGATTAAAATGTTTTAAGGAACAATGTTTTTAGGGCATGTTCCTGGTTATTCCAGTTGATACTGAGAGCTGTTATTGTAATTATGCTTTTGCTGAAAAATACATTTGTCAATTATTAGAAAACACTACCTCAGATAACCATTCTTAGGAACAATGTTAGTACAGAATTATTTGCTGTCTTTTTCAGTTTATATTTTTATAATATTTGCAGAAAATACTGTGAGTACTTATTTTTTTATTTTTTATTTTAAACTGTAAAGAAAATATTTAAGTATTCACAATGTTAACATTTCTGCACTTTTCAAATGTAATAAAGATGTCCCAAAGACTTTATTCTTCTCTTGAAATTGGCACTCTATTAGCTATGGTATTCGATAAGGAACAGAAATAAAGTGAAAGATTGAGACTGTCTAGTCGTCAGACTGAGTAATTGGCTGCATCAGCACACATTAGTTACATATAAGTACCGGTCAAGTTACATTTCATTTTAACAAGCTAAATCCTGGGTAACAACTACTAATTACATTGTACCAATCCACATGTTGTACTAGTGAGTACTAGGGTGTACTAGGGAGTTATTTCTCCTATCTAGGTTGTGTTAAAAGATGCTTTCTATTGAGAAGCCTAACAATTAAGGCAATGTTGTCTGAATGGGTAATGTACTAAGTACATACATTTAAATTACGTTACTTTTATGAAAATGGGCCCTCAGCTAACTTAAATGGTAATAAGACATATTTCCAAAAGGATTCGCTCTTGTTTACATTATTTACTACCTAGCTTAATCCCAAACAACAGCTGATGCTAACATTATATTTGGGCAAATTTTGCTCCAACATTATATAGTGTTAATGAGGTATACCTACCATTCATTTCATGTAAACTCCTCCAATTTATTCCAGGTGGCATTCTTAATTACCGGCAGCAATGTTGACCAAGGCTATTTTAACCAGTGCAGGTTGATGGGTAAGTAATCAGGTGTATGGATGTGGGATTTCCTCTTTCATCCTGTGGGCAAATCCTTTTCCCCTCATGGTAATGCATCAACTTGAGATTAAATGACAGAAACATAAAAATGTTGATTTATTTGATATCTGCTTATTTGTAACAAGCATAGTAACAAGCGTTCATTGTTACACTTGTGTAATTACATACCGTAATAACAACCAGTTACACTATATTATTACGTTGTAACAATAGGTTGTTACCGTCAGTTACAATACTTGTTACAGTCTAATTACACATGTAAGTACACTGTAACAAGGGCACCTTAAAATTAAGTGTTACCTATTTTCTTTGCAGCCTCTGCTATTCCTCAATGATGATAACGGTAAATACTTTTTCTCAGAAAACAATAAAGCAAAATTAACAAATGCACAAAAAAACAAGTTAATGGGAAAATTACATTAGAGGAACTTCTGGATGCTGTTAGATCATTTGAGACTGGAAAGTCACCAGGGCTCAATAGTATTCCTACAGGGGTTTATCTCACCTTCTTTAAGGCGCTGAAGGTACCCCTGTTGGCCAATTTTAACTATTCATTTAAATAATGTTCAATATCTCAATACTAAAACAGGACCTGGACGGTAAGTATTGGTCCATACACATTTAAAAAACTGGAGGCCTTTTACGCTGCAATGCCAAGATCTTAGCAAAATGTATAGCAGCTAATAAACAAAATCATGAATTCCAATCAAACAGGTTTTATCCATGGCCGGTATATTGGTTGGAACGTACGTCAAATACTGCAAACAAGAGAACAATATAATGATTAAAATATACCTGGCCTGTTATTTATTGTTGATTTAGAAAAGGCTTTTGATAAAGTGCACCTAGATGTCAGATGTAAATGTTTGAGCTATTTTAACTTATGTGGATCTATTATACAGTGGGTGAGAGGGTTGTATAGTAACCCAAAATGTAGAATTATAAAAACCTAAATAATACATTTATTTTTAGAGTGTTTAGAGGTTCAAATCAAGGACATCCATTATCCCCTTATTTATTCATTATAGCCATCGAAATACTAGCTATCAAAATCAGAAAAAGTATCAACATTCAGAAATCAGTTCAAACATTCAAAACATTCAGATTAAAAACAAAGGTCTCCATGTAAGCTGACGATTCAAGTCTTACCTTATCTCTTACAATGGAATCTCTGAGATTCCAATAAGGAACAGTGTACAATACTACGCATTGGATGTTTAAAGGGTTCAAACTACCTTGTAAACTTACCTACCTACACCAAATGAATCATTCTTCAAAGCTTTTGAAAAAAGGATTTAACTTTATCTTGAATGGTAAGCCAGGATTTGACAATGGGACAAATAAAATGCATAATAAACAAGAATCTGAAGTCCTGAAACTCAAAATAAATCTAATTCATCCTATAAAGGGGTCAAAAGGTCAAGATAGTGCCTGGCGGATTTTTAAATCCCCAGTAGGCCTTAGACCTTTAAGGGTTAACCAGTCTGGAGATATGAATAAAAATGTAACAGGTGCGCTTTTCGACACAATTTTGCTCCTCCTATAGGGTCCCCCCCTCATCGCAGAGCCCTTGAAACCCATTTATTATGAGTCATAAATAAAGGCCTTAATATAAAGCTGATTCTGATATTGCATTTTTCATTTCACATGTTAAAAATCTGTCATATTTCTCAGACTGTCTGTAATAAGATATGTTTTTGCTTTTCGACTTAATTGATACTAAATGTTAACCATTATTAATTTAGCAGATTTTTGTGTGGACTAGTAGCTTTTGCCATTTTTATGTGAAAGGACATCTGGTCTTTGTACAAGGCATTAGGCATCCGTGGGGTCATTTTAATGAGTCTCTGGGGGAAGAATGCAATTTGCACCTCTGGGTATTGGGTAGAAGATAATACATAACAGAGGGCAGGAAGAGATAAGCAACACATGCTGTTTTCCTAGAATGACCATTCAAAGTCTTGAAGAGCATATTGTCTTGACCGCCTTATCACCTCATCACTCATCACCCTACCATCTGGCTAATGTGCATGTACGTCTTTGATCTTTTATTGCCCATTGATATTGGATCCCCACACAAGATGTATGCTATGGCATTTCCTATCATTATCCTCAGTATTGTCTTCCCTAACTAAAGTTTTGAACTAAAGGCGCTGTGATTATCCGTGTGAAAGGCGCAGGTGAGTTCAACGATTCGAAAGCTGGGGAGTCACGCGCCCAGAGGCGGGCCCACCACCAGGAGGCGACGTGACAGGCGCACCTATATTACAACTAACAAAACGAATGAAAATGTTCTTAGTTAACCAAACCCAATTTTGCTTTTAGAATGTTTCAAAAGGTACTACTCCCTGTGTATTGGTTCCCTCCCCTATCTCAACAGAGCAGAGAGGAACACACCCCTTCCAACTCAGCTAAAAGACATAAAACAGCACAAAACAAAGCAGCACTTAAAGCACTTAAAATAATATTCAATTTGAAAGAGCCTGGTTATAAACATGAAAGTGATCAGGTTTTCTTGATAAGTTCCAGCTTTCTTTAATAATTATGTATGATAAATTCTGTAAATACACATTTATTCAATGATTTTACAAGCTCACATCAGTTCCAGAGATCGCCAGGAAATCCTCTGTTTTTGATTCCTGGATTCCATACATGGGATATCCTTGCTTGGCCCCTGGCACATGGGCAGAAGCTCTCCTGTTCCAACTGTTTGTACATCCCGTCTCTCTCCTTTGTTTTCTCCTCTTTTTGCGACACTCATTCTCCCAATGACCTGGCATCCCACAATAGTGGCATTTCCCTGGTTTGTTTTTTAATGGACTTGGAGTGTATTTAGATGTTTTTCCAACTTCTTATTTTCCCAGTTCCTTTCTCAACTTGCTATGTCCTTCTTTTAACTCATCCAGTCCAGCTATTGGTTTAGCCAACCCCCCATCACATTCTTTCTGTATATCAAAGAAATTAAAAAAATCTTCTTCTGGCATATTTCCGAATTATATATATATACATTTACAAAGCATATAGAGGTCTGTCATTTTTATCATAGGTACACTTCAACTGTGAGAGACGGAATCTAGAACAAAAATCCAGAAAATCGCATTGTATGATTTTTGAGTAATTAATTGGCATTTTATTGCATGACATAAGTATTTGATCACCAACCAAGCAGTAAGAATTCAGTCTCTCACAGTCTTATTAGGTTTTCTTTAAGACGCCCTCCCGTTTTCCACTCATTACCTGTATTAACTGCACCGGTTTGAACTCGTTACCTGTAGAAAAGAAACCTGTCCACACACTCAATCACACAATCAAACAGACTCCTCAATGGCCAAGACCAGAGAGCGGTGTAAGGACATCAGGGATACAATTTTAGACCTGCACAAGGCTGGGATGGGCTACAGGACAATAGGCAAGCAGCTTGGTGAGAAGGCAACAACTGTTGGCGCAATTATTAGAAAATGGAAGAAGTTCAAGATAACGGTCAATCACCCTCTTTCTGGGGCTCACCTCGTGGGGCATCAATGATCATGAGGAAGGTGAGGGATCAGCCCAACATTGCAGGACCTGGACAATGACCTGAAGTGAGCTGGGACCACAATCTCAAAGAAAACCATTAGTAACACATTACGACGTCATGGATTAAACTCCTGCAGCGCACGCAAGTTCCCCTTGCTCAAGCCAGCGCATGTCCAGGCCCGTCTGAAGTTTGCCAATGACCATCTGGATGATTCAGAGGAGGAATGAGAGAAGGTCATGTGGTCTGTAGAGACAAAAATAGAGCTTTTTGGTCTAAACTCCACTTGCCATGTTTGGAGGAAGAAAAAGGATGAGTACAACCCCAAGAACACTATCCCAACCGTGAAGCATGAAGGTGGAAACATAATTCTTTGGGGATGCTTTTCTGCAAAGGGGACAGGACGACTGCACCGCATTGAGGGGAGGATGGATGGGGCCATGTATCGCGAGATCTTGGCCCACAACTTCCTTCCCTCAGTAAGAGCATTGAAGATGGGTCTGGCTGGGTCTTCCAGCATGCATGACAACCACCTGAAACACACAGCCAGGGCAACTAAGGAGTGGCTCCGTAAGAAGCATCTCAAGGTTCTGGAGTGGCCTAGCCAGTCTTCAGACCTGAACCCAATAGAAAATCTTTGGAGGGAGCTGAAAGTCCGTATTGCCCAGCAACAGCCCCGAAACCTGAAGGATCTGGAGAAGGTCTGTATGGAGGAGTGGTTCAAAATTCCTGCTGCAATGTGTGCAAACCTGGTCAAGAACTACAGGAAACGTATGATCTCTGTAATTGCAAACAAAGGTTTCTGTACCAAATATTAAGTTCTGCTTTTCTGATGTATCAAATACTTATGTCATGCAATATAATGCAAATGAATTACTCAAAAATCAAACAATGTGATTTTCTGGATTTTTGTTATAGATTCCGTCTCTCACAGTTGAGGTGTACCTATGATACAAATTACAGACCTCTACATGGTTTGTAAGTAGGAAAACCTGCAAAATCAAAAGTGTATCAAATACTTGTTCTCCCCACTGTATCACAGTTGCGAACAACAGTAAAGAGTTTCTCAACTTTTTGTACACGTTCAACATAAACAATACAAATAATTAA
Organism: Novumbra hubbsi; assembly: GCA_016801125.1. Classification (NCBI taxonomy): domain Eukaryota; kingdom Metazoa; phylum Chordata; class Actinopteri; order Esociformes; family Umbridae; genus Novumbra; species Novumbra hubbsi. The sequence continues at coordinate 170,971 of JACXGK010000078.1, forward strand.
TAATTATTCTCTCAAATAATTTACACAAACAAATACCCATTCTGTTAAATGTAGGTACACAGGGTAGGAGATGTCTCTTCACGGTTGTTTGGCCAGAAATCCACAACCTTGTTTACCAGCTTCTGCATATCGTCGTGGAAAATGCCGTTCCCAACTCAAAAAGATGCAAGAACTTCAGAGGTTGTAAAATCAATTAGATTTTATTACGAGTCCACTGAGTAGTCTAAAGTGTTTGATTGACACAGACATCTGGACAAATGTTAGAAAATACACAGAAGCGGGAGCTGAGCAAAATTATGCAGGAAAGTTAAAATTGACAGATGCAATTGACAGAAAGCATTCGTGGATCTTATTTATTTGAGAGGTGCTACTGGCGTATTCTGTAGATTTTATAATGCGTTATTTTCTCAGCCACTTTTTAATCTACAACATAATAAAAATAATACACATAGCTGGAAGCAGCAATTTGGGTTTACTCCAAATATTGGGGACAATTGGAAAAGCAAATATAAATTTGCATTAGACAGGAGGGATCAAACCATGGACCCTGGGTTTACAATCAGGACACTCTAACCATCGCGCCACCTGCAAAGTTGCTGAGCAAACCATTTTGGAATGTTGGGTATTTTGCTAATTGACAATTTACATGAAAGAGGGTTAGAATGATCTCATGACAAAATAAAGCATATAGCTCCACCAATTGACAGATGCCGAACTAAAATCAACTCAATGTTTATTGGTCGGCCGAAATGAAAATAAAAAATTCTGAGATATCATGCTTTATCTGCACTTTGATGACAAAACCACAAGCACTGCACGCATTGTGACCGATACATTTGCGATGATATCGGAGGTATTCCATAAGTTTGTGAAAAACAGTGCAGTTAGAACATAACTGTATTAAATGAACAACTGTTCCCTCGCGGAGTCGCTTTACACAATACATGTCCAATAAACCGGACATATTTGGCTTAAAATTCTGGGAAGCCGCCAACAAAACACATGTTGAACGCACAACGCTATTTATGGAAAGATGAAAGTAGGCCGGCTGGTCAACGGTTAGGAACAATATTGTAATGCGTTTGCGAAAAGGAGAGGTAAAGTGAGCATTCAATGTTCAGGGAACAAAACTTGTGAGCTCTGCCAGACATGTTAGCGATTTGACTTAAGACCAAATCTATTGATTTGCGATGCGGTCTTTAGGTGGGGGGTGGGAGCATTCTTTACTATTTGAAACAAAGAAACCCTGAACACAATGCAATTCCCTAAGACTAACCTATCAGAGTATCCACAAATTACACACACCCATTCGATTGCTCATTTTCATATCAGGTGATTTTACACGAATATTTCAAACATTGTAATTTTAATAGCTCCTCCTTGTCCTGCCTATGGTGTAGTAGGGATATGATTGAAAATAAAGGTTAAGCTATTATGTAAAACGCATTATAAAGATTTTATAATGCGTATGTTCTTACTTAGCTCTTTTAAATGTCACTTGTTTTATATAGTGATATTTGGGTTTTGTGAGCAGGTCTATTTATTGTAAAATGTATAACGTAACACGGACATTGGCCATAGATCGACAGTAAGGTGAAGGCGCAGGACAATCTCCCTGACATCACCAGTTCAGTTGCCAAAGTCATTTTGACTTTATAATTCCTTCGTTGCTATTTGTATTATTCCACTAATACAAACTGCAATATTGAGCGCGAAATTATATCGTATAAAACCAAGCCAGACCGGCGTCTTTACACATTGTCGTTACACCCTTACCTCGAAATCGGAGCAACACTGAATCAAAACACTTTGACACAAGATAACAGACACCCAAAAGTTTCGGCCTTGACTTTGGATCCGTACAAGAAGCGCCATCTAGCGACCATTCAGTAAATACGTCCCTGTCTGTAGACTCATGGGCAAATTTTGCCCAAACGGCGCTTTAGGGGGGTAACAATGGCTCGGCGCTTCAAGTGTTAATAAATTTTGTGGCTTATGAGTATATGACATCTTATGGATTTCTAAAATATTACTTCTATAATACAATGGTTACTTAATCGATTCCTTAGTGAATTCATTATGTGGATATGTGAAGCACCCAATTTCCCCTATAGTATCAGGGTTATCGTTCAGGCATGGGAAGAGTTTAAGGGAGGCAGAGTGATAAGATCGTTATTGGATGACATCCCAGAAAAGAAGTTCAGAATCTTTCTGGTGAGAAATCATGAGAATCATGAGAATCTTTTAGTGTTCTTTGTTTCCAAGTGTGCTTATACTACCACTCAGTACATACTTGATTATATGAATAGATGTTGTTTAGCATTATTTATCAATACCTGCAGTTTAATACATGTTGTGGCTTATGAGTATATGACATCTTATGGATTTCTAAAATATTACTTCTATAATACAATGGTTACTTAATCGATTCCTTAGTGAATTCATTATGTGGATATGTGAAGCACCCAATTTCCCCTATAGTATCAGGGTTATCGTTCACTGAGGAAGCGTAGATTGTATGGTTAATATAGCTAGACTCTTTCAGACCATTCAGAAATAGTTCAACTTGAACATTCAGGGATTTTAGGCCGCTGACCAGGGCCGGGATGAAACAATCGCAAGGAATAAAATATAAAGTGACTATATAAAAATGACAAGGAGATTGTCTTGCAACTTCACCTTATTGTCGATCTATGGCCAATGTCTGTGTTACGTTTTAAATTTCACAATAAATCGACCTGCTCACAAAACCCAAATATCACTAAATAAAACAAGTGACATTTATAAGAACAAAGTAGGAACATCAAACATGTTCCACTAATTGAAAAACAAACTAAAAAAACAGGGATTACAAATTGCGGAGACAATAAAGCATAATATAACCTATAGAGACTAACCTTTATTTTTATTCAGCTCCATACAACACACTAGGTTGGATGAGGAGGAGCTATTAAAATTGCGTTTGAAACATTCATGTCAAATATATGATATGAAAATGAAACCTAAAGACCGCATCGCGAATCTATAGATTTGGTCGCAAGTCAAATCGCTAACATGTCTGGCAGAGCTCACAAGTATTGTTCCCTGAACATTGAACGCTGACTTTACATATTCTTTTCGCAGACGCATAACAATATTGTTAGGCGTCTGCGAAAGGCCAGCCGGCCTACTTTAATCTTTTCATAAATAGCATTGTGCGTTCAACATGCATTTTGTTGGCGGCTAACCAGAATTTAATGCCAAATGTGTCCGTTTTATTGGACATGTATTGTGTAAAGCGACACCACGAGGAAACAGTTGTTCATCTAATATAGTTATGTTCTCACTGCACTGTTTTTCACAAACTTATCGAATACCTCCGATATCATCGCAAATGTATCAGTCACAATGCGGGCAGTGTTTTGTCAAGCGCAGATAGAGCATGATATCTCCGAATTGTTTATTTTAATTTCGGCTGGCCAATAAACATCAAGTTTCATGCTTTTACCGTGCTTTTACCGCCATGCTTTTACCACCTCTCAAATAAATAAGACCCATTATTGATTTTAGTTTGGCATCTGTCAATTTGTGGAGCTATATGCTTTATTTCGTCAGGAGATAATTCTAACAGTCTTTCATGTATATTTTCAATGTCTTTGTTATCAGCTTTTCTGGTGGCGCGGTGGTTAGCTTGTACTGATTGTTAACCCAGGGTTCATGGTTTGATCCCTCCTGTCTGCCACAATTTTAAATTTGCATTCGCAATTTTCCAATTGTCCCCAATTTTTGGAGTAAACCCAAATTGCTGCTTGCAGCTATATGTATTATTATTATGTTGTACATTAAAAATTGGCGGACAAAATATGTGTGTGTAATTTCTGGATTTTCTAATAAGTTAGTCTTAGGGAATTGCATTGTGCTCAGGGTTTCTTTGTTTCTTTGCTTGAGCTAGTAAAGTATGCACCCATCCCCCACCTGAAGACCGCTTCGCGAATCAATAGATTTGGTCTCAAGTCAAATCGCTAACATGTCTGGCAGAGCTCACAATTTTGGTTTCCCTGAACATTGAACGCTGACTTTACATCTCCTTTTCGCAGTCGCATAACAATATTGTCCGCTAACCGCTGACCAGCCGGCCTACTTTCATCTTTCCATAAATAGGGTTGTGCGTTCAACATATATTTTGTTTGTGGCTACCCAGAATTGAATGCCAAATGTGTCCGGTTTATTGGCCATTTATTCTGTAATGCAACACTGCGCCTTGTTCATCTACTACAGTTATGTTCTGACAGAAGAGTTTTTTTAGAAACGTATCGAATACCTCTGATATCATCGCCAATGTATCATTCACAAGACGGGCAGTCCTTGTGGACCTGTCATCAAAGTGCATAATTTCTCTCAGCTCCCGCTTCTGTGTATTTTCTAACGTTTGTCCAGATTTCTGTGTCAATCAAACACTTTAGACTACTCAGTGGACTTTTAATATTTTCAAATGTAATATTTTTAGGGTTATTCCATCAGAAGTAATCCTATTGTAATTGTAAGTTTTATTATTAGGATCACTCCGTCATTTATATTTTCAAGTAGAAAAATACCAAACATTCCGAAATAACCAAATTATTAAGTTCGCTGGTGGCGCAGAGGTTAGAGTTTACCTATTGTAAGTTTAGGGTTCTGTTGAAACCAAATGTTTCCCCGGGTTGCGAATCAGAGAATGTCCACGCCGTCAAGTCTTCCCAAATCATACACCTTTATTACAAATGCATTCGGAGATCTGTCTCGCAGGACAGCCAAGAAGATCTGAAGTCCGTTCACATCGGACACATTTAATGTAGCCTATTTCCCCCTCAGTCATTGTATCGAAATTGATGAGCGCGCTTCCTGGGTGGGCGTGTCCCGTCCTGCATCCCCCATCTCCATCCATGGGGCCCTCTGCTGGCCTTGGAGGCCGACGAAGAAGACAGTTGAGGGGGTAGGCTGGCGCCAGTAGATCTGACCATGGCTAGCTCTTGTTTCCATCCTCCTCCTTGTCTGCATCTGTGGGTCCAGCTAAAAAAGGCCATAAACCTGTCTTCCTATACATGCTATGTCCTTGCCTCGAATCTCTTGATTTATAGTCCTACCTCTGGAATGTACTTATTAACATTTACGACCTCCAGCTGGCTAATTTCAGAGTATACTCCCTACCGGCACCGTTAGCTTCTAATAGCACACACACATCTAATATCTAATCTTAACTAAAATATTCCACAGTTCTTGGTTCAACTCCCTCTGTCTGCTGCAGCTTAAAATTTGCTTTTACGCTTCAGTATTTTGCGTATGCGTGCATGACACATGTCTGTCCATTTTCGAATTGTCCCCAATTCTTTGGAGTAACCCAAATTGGTGCTTGCAGCTATATGTATTATTATTATTGAATAGTACACTTTATTTTATTTGAGAGTCAAATACAATGAACAGTTGTTTTCTACATACATAAAACTACTAGACTACTTCAATATGTATGGCACTGAATCATAATACAAATAAGACGTTCCAGACCTTTGCTTGAAGTAATTTGGTCTAGCTGGACCTTTCTACATTTCAATTGAATACCGCTGATTTATATATTTATACAATAAAGATTTGTTTTCCTAAATAACAGAAGGCTCGTATACGGGAGCCCTTGCAACATCTGCTGATAGAAAAGAGAATTGCACCCATGGAATGCAGGAATTAAAATGGCCGAACGCGCAAATTAACATTGAACAAGAATGAAATAGGCGTCTGTGTGATTTTGAAAATTTTAAACTACTGGGTGATAAAACACACATATTTAGGAAAAGTAAAAAAAGCAGGGTCCTGGAATTTGATCGAGAGCGAAGCTATAATTTCTTTCCTCTTCACTGGGTAAAATTTGCCCACTCTGGCCTATAAGAAAGTTGTCTTTCCTCCAAACATTATGCTTAACTGACAGACCTGTCTGCGGAAACCGTGATTGCTTAACTGTTAAGGATTTTACTCTGTACTAGCCTTTTATGATCTGTGGTTGAAGGTTGTCGGTTCGGGGGCATGGCTTCTGTATCATCAGGCGGTAAGGATTGAGGGTTGGTTACCAGCATGTCAGGTTTGTATTAGAAAACAAAAGAGTACTACAACTCGAACTAGAAGTGGAATACTTTTGCATTGCTGGCTTTGAGCAAATAACATAGGTTTTGACATAAGCCGCCTCCTATATCTCTCGTGTCTAAAAAAAGCATTTGGAGCCAGTTTAGCACACATGTGTTTCTGTATTAAAAATATTGTAATTTCGATTAAGGCCCTGACATCTGCTCTGCTGTTCTCATTGCAATATTACTTAGTAGAGATTTACCTGAAATCTTCCATTTTGGCCACATTTTTTAAAAGCCATTCAACTGTCTTAATTCAACTGTCTGTTCAATGGCTATATGGCTGAAAGCATAACTTTTGAAATTTTGGATGATTACTTGAAATCATCAAATTTGTTGAAACAGTTACACTGATACAAGCTTTGTTTGCTTATACTTGACAGAGTGCAAATTGCAGTCTCCAGGTAAATGCAATTGCGTTTCAGAACATATTTGACTGAAAGCATAACTTTCAACGTCTCTTTGAGAAAAGGGTTAACCTATCTAAAATACACCTATTTCGTATTGCCTCTGGGATTGTTGCTGTTCAAACCACTGACATCTGCTCTGATGTTCTCATTGCAACATTACTTAGTTTTACCTGAAATCATCCATTTTGGATGATTACCTGAAATCATCTTTTTTGGCCTCATTTTTGCAAAATGCATTCAACTGTCTTATTCATATGTTGAAACTGTTTCAGAGTTCCATACGTTGATTTATTATACTTGACAGAGTGCAAATTGCAGTGTCCAGGTAAATGCAATTGCGTTTTAGAAGAT
>JACXGK010000079.1:10080-123061 GCA_016801125.1 Novumbra hubbsi
CCCCCCCCCCCCCCCCCCATCCTCTGCTCTCAATCTCAACCTTAAACAATATGAAAAGAGCCACCTGCTCGGTGTGTCAGACATTGCATCATCCTCGAGCTATGCCCCCTCCCCAACAGCCACCCCCCCTCCCCACACCTTATCAAGCCAGTAAGCCATCAGACTGAGAACAAGGTGTGATGAATGAACTGCTTGATTTGTACGCATGTGCGTGTGTATCTCTGCGTCTCCGTGTGAAAAGTGCAGAAGGAGGTGGTAGGAGTGAGAGTAAAATTAGATGTGTGACTAATATACACTACAGAGCACCATCTGACAGAGGTGTCAGTGGGACGCCCTGTGCGGTGTTTAGTAGGGAATACATTTTTCTGTTTTGAGATTGCAGGCGCCGAACCTACCACAAATATTCTCTAACGCCCCGGCGGAACAAGGCAGCACCGGCCAATATGTAACTCATCCTCCCCAGACGGGGGCTGAGCCAACTGGCATCAACTTGGGCGGGACCACCCTGGCAATGTGGACATTCAAATGTAGACTCCTGGCTGCGATTACGCAGCTGTACAAGGAGACAAAGATCTGAAAGAGATGTTAGGAGGGATGTGAACTTGGGCAAGTATGAGCGGTATGTTATTGCAGTTAGTAGTCTACACTTGAGTATTTCCTGTGAGTATTATAAGTAACTCTGGCGGTACCATATTAGATGTGTGGTCGAACCAGCAATGTAGACAATGTGAGCTAGGATTTTCATATTTAATTTTATATTTGAATCATTGGTCCTACTTTGCGTTTTCACACTCTGCTTTGTATCAGTTGATGAACTTTTTATGTTTTTCTTTTGTTGGTTGCCTGTGGATTGTCTGGCAGGTGCAGACAACATTAAAAAAAAATCTAAAAAAAGTCATATTAAATAAATATAAACAGTATATACAGTATACAAATATAAATTTCATATGCCATGTATCCTTACTCATGTTTTATTTCACATGCATTAGAGGTGGATTATTTATGTGTATTATATGTGTTTTATATGTGTGTATTAAACTTTTTATTTTTGCATATCTCCCTGAAACACCCTACGTGGGGTCACAGCAAGAGTGTTAGCCATTACTGGCAGTTCAACTGCATTTCCAAGGGCTGAATAACAGACTGTTCACCTATTGGATTTACTCACAAGAACATTTAAGTTAGTTGTCCAACACTTCAAACTCCTAGCAGAAGCGTATGTTGACTATGTAACATGACAATGACCCTAAAACATGCCAGTAAATCCACCAAGGAATGGCACAAAAAAAGAAACGCAGAGTTCTGGAATGGCCAAGTCAAAGCCCAGATCGCAATCCTATTGAGATGCTGTGGGGTGATTTGAAACGGTCTTTGCGTGCAGGAAACCCCTCACACATCACCCAGCTGAAATAAATGTGCATGGAGGATTGGGAAAAACTTTCTCCCAGTTGATGTCAGAGTATGGTAGACAAGTTTAGTAAACATCTTATTGAGGTTATTTCAGCCATGGGGGAGTACCAGCTATTAGGGCATAGGGTGTCCTAACTTTTTCCTCAGTAGGAAATGGCATCATTGGCATTAAAGAAATGATATCATGGTTCATATGTCATTGTTTTTGGTTCAATTACATCACCTTTATCTGTAGATATTGTTTGAGTCAAATATGAATGTCTATATTTCTTAAATAATAACAAAATATTTAATGTGGTGTCCTCATTTTTTCACGACTGTATGTGTGCACGTGTGACTACATGAGTACTTTGTGTGCATGGGCAATTTTGTGGACTACAGCCAATACTGTAGGTGAGATGGCTCCGACATACACGCTCAGCATATCCCGGTATTACTGATAAGGCCATTCTCAGAACTGCTTGGACAAGCCCTTTCATAGCAGCTGGGAGATGGATGAAGTCACTGTATTTTATATAAACCGTTTTTGATGCCTGGAGATCCTGTGTTTGTGTTGCCGCACATAGCAGCAGGTGTTGACAAGAGGAAGGGTGAGCGATTATTCTCTTCATAGATATTACTCAGTGTTTTCATCAGGGATCTAAGTAAAGATTCTATAAGGACTTATATTTAAAGTATTCTAGTAGCAACAGTGCAGAAGCTTTCCATAGAAATTCAGACTTGGTTAATAACCAAAGAGATGTGAACAGACTTGGTTAATAATCAAATTGTGCAATGTTAAAAAATGTATTGAAAGGAACACAAAAGTGTCTGGAATACGAATTAATTAATGATGGTTAATATTAACTAAAAATATAGAAACATTTCAAAGTGAATTACTTTCCTAATGCTGGAAGGTAGTATTTTCAATATGGCTATCATGCAGTTCTAGAAAGCTACAAACTGACTATGTAACTTAGTCTGTGTTACAGCTGACTATGTAACTTAGCAACATAACTCCTGTCTGTCTGTATCTCTCTATCCGTCCCCTCCTGACACCATATTACACCAGTTGGCCTAATGTGAAACGTTGTGCCGTGAATAAGATTGACACTTTCCATCGGCATTCCCCACTGTATGGATTTGTGGAGCCGGGCATGGAGGGGTGAGAGCCTGAGGACGGGCATAGCAGGCACAATGTGTACTAGTCTGGTTAAGGGTGGCAGGTGAGAGACACAACACACATGTCTATTCTGTGGACTCTATTAGTCGAAATCGATGTGAGAGTTAATGGTTTTGAATGCTGATGTTGGCAAGAGCCAATACCACCTAATACTGGTGGAGGTTAGACTAGTAGCAGTTCATGAAGCATTGAGTACAGTGGAGGACTGACAGAACAGCATATTTAAAAGACAGGGTTATACAGGTCCTAAATGTGTAGCTAAAAAGTAGCATAGCAACTCTGTAATGATTCAGAACATAAGGTGACCAGACTTCAGAAATGAATATCAGGGAATTTTCTAGTTCGGTGGTCAATGTTGGTCATATTCAATGTTATTTTTCTATGAAATAAAAAAGGTGTACAGTTCCAGTTTTGTGTATGTTGTCTTTCAGGCACATAGTAATAGGTCAAGAAAACTATATGACAGAAACACTACAGACAAGACAGAACTGTCTGATATGAACAGCCATTAAGTGGTCTTGGTAGTCTGGGTAGAGTAAGAGCAGAAGAGAACGAGAGCAAAAATGAAAAAACTGAAACAATCTTTCTCAGTTTTTTAACCTCACTACCATTACAGCAGCTAGCTTACCTAGCTAGCTAAATTAGTCTACATAGCTAACATTAGGGAGCATAACCTATTTTAAGCCTTCCATAGCAGATCATCTATATATTGAAATGAAGAAAGAAAGTGAGACATTATAATGTCACTAGCTAGTATTTCAAACGATTGAAATACGGCTTGGAAATTTGTTTGTGTTGTTGTTGTGGATTAACTTGATAATTACTAGCTTCTGATCGAGTTTTCCACATCCGTGTTCTTGCGCGAGCAAGAGTGAATGAAGATGCTATAACAAGCGGCCCCCTGGTTATGGACAAAATTGGCACAACACGATTGAAACATCAACCGGTAGGCATGTTTCCAGTTCTTTCTAGCCACGTAAAATACTTATTTCACTTTGCGGTTGCTTTTCACTGCACAGTTTAAAACATTTCAGGGTGACAGCTTAAGCTCTGGGGACAGTTATCAATTTAAATATAGATGTCAATGATTCTGCTATCAAGGTGGCAGCATGATGTGAGAAAAAAAGACCAAGCAAATGCCAGTGAGTATGGGAATGGCCCAGGCTGTGAATGAGGACAGTCAGGATCCAAAGGTTAGTAAAGTGGTGTAAGTAACATTGCTGTTCTTCTTCATTGAAAGTTGTGACTTGAACCAGCTTTTGGGGGTTTAAAGGGGGCTGTAAGGATGAGACTGGTATTTGGCCCTGTAGATTTCTTAACATCAAGGCTCATCAATGAAAACAGTACATCCGTTATAGCAAACCCTTGAATTAAATCCCGAGACAAATCATTCTGTAAGACAATTTTAGATTCAGAGGGGGACGGGCCGATGGTCGATTGATCCTCATCAATTAAAATATTGTTTCTTTCAACTAGGATCTATGCTAAAATAATATGTTATCTAGGCTTTATCTGCAATAAACCAGTGTCTGATACAATTTTTGTAAAGAAAAGACGAACCATCACTTTTCAATGTATTCATAATGTATTTATTTTACTATTATACCCTATACATTTCTTTCAAGTCAGGCACTTAAAGTGGCCAGTCCTCAAAGCAATATAAAAGAGCGCCTGTCTGGAATTTACAGTCCAAGTGGCAACATAACGTAATGCCCCAACAATGTCCGTTCCATCTGCCAATCTTCACACCAACCATTCAGCATCACAGGGTGGTGCCATTAAAGCTTGCCAGGGTAACGATGAAGACAGTTTTGGATGTTTGGAATGTGCACCCTATGGAAGCCAACAGGACAAAACAGCAATGTCTGTGGCGGGTTGACATTTTCGACGTGTTTTTTATACTTGTGAACAACCACAGGCGAGGCTGGCGCTACGTTTAACCACGGGACAAAGACAGACAAAAAGGCATGAAAGCTGACCTTTTCCCTGTGGATGGTAATGTTGGAGTCATTTGATGGGTGGTAGGTAGAGAAGTGCTGCAGGATGATGTCATACCTTTGTTATGTGAGATTTACTGCTCGGCTGAATCCCTTATGTTTGTAAATGGCCCTTCAGCTATTTGCTCAAACCCCACTGAATTGGCTTTGCCCACTCGTTTTAGCCAGCTTCAATACTTCCATCCTTGCTTCTTTCCTGCCTTCCTAGGAGGTCTGGGTATGATTTAAAATTAAGATGAGAGATCTAGCAGTCCAGCCCTACAAAGCTTTCACCACTACCTGGCTTTTTCCATGACCTGCCAGTCCAAAGAGTTCCATATTGAAATGGCCCCAGCCAACACCCCTAAGTATATCAGGCTGTGTCCCTGTGTCAGGCAGGTCCCTGCATTCCAGAAGCCACAGCAGCGACACACTCTCTCTCCAGACTCAGGGGTCTGTCCCCAGTCTGTCCTCTTGGGGTCGACTGGCAGGGATAAGGGCACTATATAAGGTTCCATTACGGGCTGAGGATAAAGTGCTCTTAAAATAAGGGATCCACTTGACAACAGTAGGATGCTTTTGGATTTTGTAGTATGCCTTGTTTTGAGGGGAGGTGGATGGTTGCAGAGACTAAACAGACCACACATATTTGGACACACACACACCCCTTAAAGGTCATCTATCAAAAACAGGTTATATTTGGTCCTCTTTGATCTAGGTTGTCCACAGCGAGAGGGACACAGGACAGGAGTTAAAGTGGTTGGTAGTTTGTAATACCAGCTCTAACAGTCCAGGTCCTCTCAATATAGTTGCAAAGGTTTTGTCAGCCGGGCTAGCAGGCACCTACTTTTCATTATCAAGTACATTCCATCAGTCAGTCAATCAATCAACATGCTTACAGCTACAAGAGATGTACAAAAATAAGTGCATTGGCTGGAATACAGAAGAAGGCCAGACAGCAACAGAAGTACAAAAACAGTCACCTCTTATTAAACTGATATCTTTCTTTCAGGTTCAATTTGTATTGCTTTATGTCCTTCAGGGCACGTCTGACATGCTCACTAGACGGTTCATAATGAACCTTGCACAGAAAGGTTTAAGATTTCATGAGCAATAATGGTTCTGTTGGCTATGTCTAGGCAAGTGCTTGTGTGCATGCCTGTACTCTCATTTACTGCTTTTGCAAGTGATGTTATAATGAATTGGTAATCAAACTCATGGGATTCCAGAACACCAGTTTGGGTTTACAATCAAGTCTGAGGAAGTGTAGCAAAAAATGTACTGTAGCTTACAACCAATGTAGCAGAAAATGTATAGAACAGCCTGGGTGACTGATGATGAATAATTCCATATCTGTTCAGGACAGCTGTAATGGAAACTTGGTTGGCAATTATAGTTATATATCAAAGGCTCATCTAGTATAGTGACTGATAACCTTTTCAGAGAACCGGTTTGATTTGGGTTGAAAACCTGAGCTTTGATTATCATCTATAAAATGCACAATTTAACTTATAAGAACTTGAATTATTCTCATCAGAAGTCTAGTGACATTTACTATATGGGTCAACATGGGCAACCCCAAACTCCATCTGAATTATTTAGTGCTGTGTTTGTGAAAGTAGAGTATGTGGATATATGCATGCAGCCTTCCTTGATATTGTCGATATACTTGCATTGCCATGGTGATACAGCAGATTTAACAGAAGATTCTCTTATCTTCTGTCAATTTCTGTTAATCTATTCAGAGCATTCACCTAATCCCCATGCTATTGCATTTAGGCACAGTAATTTAGGCACAGTGAAAGTGTCTGGAAATGAGGTTATTGGATCATAAAAAACGCAGACTCAGTTTGTGCATCCTAACCAGTAGTGCTGAACAATCCTTCTGTATAAGATGGGTAAATGTTCCGATATAGGCCACTGGATTGAAAGTTCACATGAAGGTGCTTTGCAAGCTGTCCTAAGGTAGAGGAACGACTGCTGCCCTATTATCGTTGACCTGCGCATCTCATCTCCATCCTATCCTCCCAGAAGATCACACATAATGGAGCCACGGTCGTTGCCATGACTACGCAACGGACCAATGAGCTCCGTTTCCGTATTGCGCGAGGACATTTTGCACATGGAGGCGCACACAGCATAGCATCATTGTCGCATACAACCGCCCTTTGCCTGGGAAACAAGAGGCAGGCTAGAGCTATTGGATGATATCTAATGAACGCGCGCCGTCCCAGGGCTGTCAGATTGGCAGCTAGCTCGTGACCGCTATACTACTGAGCATGCGGAAAAAATGTGAGCTCACGTCTCCTCCTCTTTAGTCAAGTGGTGCTGCTGTGGGAGGACTGCGTTGTATCAAGACTAAATTGACAGTTTTACTGCAAAGCAATATCAATATCTCTCGAGTGCGAGGAAGTGACACGAGAGAAAGGGTGTTACGTAGCTTTCGCCTGGCGTTGAACGGTGCACTTTCGACGTTCATGCGCGTTGGATGAAATTGGACCGAGACAGTCCATGAGGAACGTCGAGGCAGGTGTGCGGTGTCATTTGGAATTCCGCTGGCCGAAAAGGGTAGGCACGCTCTCCGTTTTACTTTCTCATTACAGATTTGTGTGCGCTTTAATATCGGTAAAACAAGCTCGACTTCTCTGGACGAGGTTGACAGCCGACATCATATTTGATGCAGAATCATTTATTATTGTCTCCGCGTTTGCTTTAAGGTACAGAGTAAGCAATGTTGAAGGTAGCCACAGCAAGTTTATTATTTAACATGCGCACAACCGATACTATTGCAGCCCAGGAGACTATTTGCAATTTTACACCAAAGGTTATTAGCCATGACAATAATATAGCTTTACCAGGTTGAAAGTGGAAGACCATTTGAGTTTTGCGGTTTTCTTAGAGTGGTATTTGGGAACGCATTCACGAAAACAACTGTACCCTCTGACATAACCGGATGGTTGTTAAAGCCCAATTAATTTGCTAAACACAGGCTTTTATTATGGTGCATTTCTTATCGTCAGCATCAAGTAAACAATACTAAGCCTCAATTTGATTTAAGTGTCTTTTAATAAATTCTACTGGTCCGGTGTTGCCTGTTTCTGGCAGTGAATCAGAAGGATTACGGTAACTCAATCTAGCGTGACATTCATGTAATGTAAACCCAGAAATGTTGCTCTCGAGCAAGTGCGTGAATGTTTGTCCACGTTGATTATCATAACAATTAGACAAGGACCGTCATTACGCTGCTATTAGTGGAGACCGGGGGCGATCTGGAGAAAAGTGGGCTTGTTCAATACAATAACGAGATTGTTGTGTTGCTTTTACTTGCTTTTGTGTTTTTTAGACGGTGGCTATTGTCCAAGCCATCAAAAACGTTTATGTTCAGCCTACTTTGTAAATTTTTATCAGATTGCATGAAAAAATACTTAAATAACTGGACATTTAGTGAATTAGTTTACATTTATTCTAGTTATCATTATTAGTTAACATATGCCTCCCCCTCTCCTCCTGTGACTTGAGTTCAACATATTAAAAGTACTAATAATACGACTTTATTTTGAATTTGTCATCCACTCACGTAGCCACTATTTAATGAACAAAATCCCTTCACTCTGAGTCAAATGTTCAGTAACTCCCCATCCTTTACTGGGCTCCATCTAACGTTGGACTTGACATTACACCACTCGCCCTCCATGGGCATCAAAGGCTTACTGCACATTAAGAAGATTACCTAGGCCAATTGTTGCAGTATCAGGCTATTGGGTTTGCTTTTCTGCCATTTCCTTGCTGCACAAGCCATGGGTGTGTTTTTTTCTCTTTTCAAAAAAGTTTCCTTACCTCCTCTTGGGGACTTGTTCTATGGCTTCCTTCTGAACATTTTTAAAAGTTATCAGAGAACAGATTAAACGTGCACCCCAAGTCCTTTGTCCAGTGTGCTAAATCTTTGTGTTCAAAACCAATGGCCCTGATTAGACACCAAAACACATCTTGGGTAAATTGCGACCTACTGGCTGTTTTAGATGTAATTACTTATTATTTGGGATGCAAGGTGATTTGTGGATTAGTCACGATACTCTCCAACGCAGCCTTTGGGACATTTATACCCTCTAAAGGCTGCGGTCCGAGTCTGAAAGCATGCCCTTGATCCAATCTGTTGTCCTGTACAGCCTGAATAGACCATTTGTCACACCACCTATAGTAGGTCACAACTTCATTTAACATTCAGACTTGCGAAAGAACTGTTTGCATTTATTTAATTTATTTTCACCCCAAAACGTTTGACATTTACAATACTCACAATTTCTTAAAAAGCCAATTTATTTGAGGGTATGAATCGCACCACACAGGACCATGGTATTTCAGGCTAACATGATACAGTAGTCTGTTATCACAGCTGCTGTGGCTCAGACACGCAGTAGTTCTGTGAGCTCACTCATGCCCTGAGGCCACATCCCAGATTGTACAGGAAATGTTCAGGGGGACTGAATCCTTATTTATTTCTTTTTTTGTTTCTCTGTCATTCCCTTACAAAGCTGTGTTGTAATGAGGAAATGTGAAACTGGAACTGTGAAATGCAGGCCCTTTTATTCACACACACACACACACACACACAAATTCCCCTTCTCCACGGTCTGTTAAGAGATGGAGTGTTTGAAATGTATCCTCTGTAACACTATCACCGGAGGAACCTCTTAGAAAGTGTGCGTGTGTGCTCGCAAGCATTTATGCAATCAGCTGTGTGTATTTGGAAATGAGCGCTTGTGTGTGAACGAGCACGACAAGTAGCCTTGTCCAATGAATCTCATAATGGGAATCAACAGTTGTCACCTTGCCTTCATAAACGCGTGTCACTTATATGCGCCAGCCAATAAACAGTCCGGAGGGGCGGCTTAAATTGGACCACACATTAACGGGCCAATCATCGCATTTTGAGTTGATGGATGGCCCTGGGAGGACCGACCATGCAGTGTTGGGAGCGGCGACAGTTATGCAGTCGCACCTGTTACCGGTCGATCAGAGCTTGCTGCGCTGGATCCAGCCGGGCCACTGAGGAATTGGAGAATGCAATAAGGTCTCTGTCAGAACACAGGGCAGGGTCACGCATTCTCAAACGTTTTCCCTCACCCCCTCTTAATGTCACTCTCTCACTTTTTCTCTCATTTCCTTTACCTTTCTATGTGATTCTCACTGGCTCTCCTCAGTTCACTCTCCCGTCTTGCTCTCTCTCTTTCTGTTGCCTTCCCTCTGTCTTTCGGTTGCGTTCTCTCTCGCTCTCATTCACACACTCTACCCCTTATTTTAAAGAATTGCTGATGTCATGGCTCAAGTGGACTGGTCTTTGAAAGGCTTGCCTGGCCTGTTTCTCAGATCCCTTTGTATAAAAGGGCCTTAGAGTGTATTTGCTAATCTCCAATCCAACAACTCAATTATCTTTTTATTTTGATGCCATCAAAGATGGTTAACATCCATTTAAATGAAGTGCATCGTCCATTTAGGTAATTGCATGTTTTTCTGGAAATGTGACGTTGAAAGTCACTTGTCATAGACCACAGAGGGCCTCCATCACAGTAAGCGGCTCAGAATTACCCTTTGGCCCTTGATAGCGGGATTAAATAGTCACCTAAGGCTAGATCAAGGGAGATTGTCCTCAGGTCTGGTGAGAACAGCCTGCGGGCTGCATTCCATTCCAAAAATGTCACCCCCACCATATCTACTAGTTAATTTGCCAATCTAATATGACAAGATTAGGTTTAATCAACAACTGCTGTCCAGTCCAATGAAAGCTTCTCTGGGAAGTGCTTGTTCACTGCTATTAGTGAATCTTAGGCGATGGTTTATACTAAGCAGTCTCCCTGGAGAAGGTCCGATGGGAGGTGCCTGGGATGACAGAAAAGGGTTTGAAAAGGTAGGAATGGGACACGGATGCGCTCCACAGCCTACAACACGACAGAGGGAGCAGGAGAAAGGGATCCGTCCAATACGCTGTAGCCCTCTGCAGCGTTCAGATTACGGAAGTCCCACGGCTGAGTTCTCCGTGACAAAGGAACCTATTAACCTTTCCCCTCAGGCATGGGGATATGAGACGGTGAGTGTGTCCCAAATGGCTCCCTGTTCCCTACTTAGGACCAGGACTCCAGTTTAGACTAGCGCTTTTCCTATGGCTTAGTACAACTCCTGGGAGTCAGACGTTATTTTCACAGCATCAGGTGGGGTGGATATCACCAGAACACAAACAAATCCTCTCTGGACTTTAGCTCAGTTCCCTCAATATAGTAGGACTATTGTACTGGTCTAAAGCGCTTCGGGGCAAACAACAAAGTTGCAGATGGTCCGGCTTGGCCCCTCCCTCTAGAAACAGCTATCGCTGAGTCAAGCAAATCCTCTTTTACGCTTTAGGACACAGTCTAGTTGTTTGTATGCTGTGGAATAGCATTGCAAACAGCATTCTGTAAGCTTTAGCCTGCAGTGTGCACACTTCTGGAGTTCGCTCTGGGGTTATTTAAAGTACAACAGCGCGTGTTGCAAACTCCCTCCACTGGTTTGCTTTTTTCCTAAGCGGGAGTAATAGTTTGTGATAGAAACTACCTCTGTTTATCTGTCTATTTCTATCTGTTTCTATTCCTCTATCTGTCTTTTAATATTTGTCTCCATCCCGCCGTCTGTCCTTTTGGGGGGTTTTCTCTGCCAGGGCTGCCCAACCCTGTTCCTACTGTTGTCCTGTTGGTCTGCACAGAGGATGTCCATACTGCACCATCTCATCTATAGAGCCACCCTCCGTTCACTCCCTCTTTCCTTCCCATCACTCTGTCTCTCTCGTTTTAATGGAAGACGAAAGGTGCCCAAGACCCCCCGCCACCCTCGGCAAAAACCCTACACCAGTTAATAATGTGTAAATCCCAAGGTTGACACTTCCTAAGCCAAAAATCTTGGACGCAACCACCGACAGTTTGCGTCTAATTACTGGGCAGAAGGCAGTCTAAGCAGAGGGCCTGGTGGTCCGTCAGTGGGTACCTGGGTTCTGGGTTGGGCAGGTTGGTGAAACACTCATGTCATAGTGTTCTTAATTCTCCCTCTGCACTCTGTTGTGGGAGAACATTTTCCCATGAATGACATCGATCTCCCACTTCACATCCCCAAGCGTTGGATTCCCAGCCGTGGGATTCTGTTAACTTCATGTCTGTTCCAATGAAGGACGTATTGGATTGTGCAATTGACCTTTTTCTGACAATGGTCATAGATTATTGACTGTACACAGCTGCTCTATATGTTTATGTTGGACTAATCAAAATGTTTCAGCACAGATTCAGCCCTTAGCCATGCTATATTGGCCATATACAGCAGAACACAAGGTGCCTTACTCCTGTTATAACTGGGTACTAACATAATGGTTGCGTCATACCCGCGATATATTGTCTGGCCTCCACACACCAGACATGCAGACAATCAAGATCCAGGTCCCAAGCTACTCACTTACAGGTTTCGTATAATTAGTCACGCACGTAGAATCGTCACCATGTTCTTTTCTGGGATGTTTACTCATGCAGCGAAATATATAGTCCTCGGCGCCGTTACTAAAACGGTAGCGTTTTTATTTTTGGTCATGTGTCTCACACTGGGCTTTTGAGCAGTGCCCACATGGTCCGTTGGGACTGCCCGGCGCTGTTATGTGTCAAGCATACCGCTCTTCTCAGAGTTTTAGAACCCGCCACTTAGCTGGGAATGGCTGGACCCATATTGGGGTTGATAATGAATTGGGTGTTGAAACCCTGCTGGTGAGACAATGTCAACGCATCACATCTAGTCCTGAGTAACTCATAGCTGAGCACGTGTGTGTGTGTGTGTGTGCGTGCACTGGCGGTAGCTTGCGTAAGCTTTTTCATAAATAGTTTTCTCTGCTACTTGAATGAGAGTGTATTTCCCCCATCTGAACGTCTCTACCTGCACACTAATGTGAGGAAAATGGCTCATTTGTGTTTACATGTTGTGTAATGAGTTGGTAATATGGAGATATAATCAGTGGACTCTTTGAATGTCTTGTCACAGTGTCAAGGATTACATGGCCAGTGCCGTTGAGGCCATTTGCACTTTGAAAGAAGTACATTTTCTTCTAGTACTTGTTAAACGAACTGCCACTTGCATACTGTCTTTTGGAGTCTGTTAAATGAAGGGATAAAAAGGACCACTTTAAAATGGTGAGCACATGGATCTGAAGGCCTTCTTGGTTAGAATATATAAGTCAGTTAAATTTTCATTCTTGACATTTGGTGCAAAAGATTCTCTCTAGGCTTTGTTGTTAGTGTTCAGTGTAGGGGAATTTTAGTGTTTCACGTATCCACATAATGAATTCAGTAAGGAATCAATTTAGTAACCATTGTGTTATAGAAGTAACATTTTAATAATCAATAAGCTGTCAATATACTCATAAGATGCATGTATTGATAAATAATGTATAATCAGTATCTATTCACATATGCAGGTATGCACTGAATAATAGTGCAAGCACTGGGACACAGAGAACACTGTGGTAACGTCATAAAAGTTACCAGTTGACACCATGATCTGGTCAAGCTCTGGTTCTCTGGGTGTGCGATTTCTTATGTGCCTGTTGTAACTCTTCTTAGACTGTTGGGGTCTCGTGAGGAGGGGGCTCATGGGTTACATAGTCTCCTGAGATAACCAGGCCAACACAGTTTCATTAGGTGTTAAGGGAGGCGATAATTAGTAACCCCAGGAGGAAGGGCCGCCTATAGCTTGTCATGAGTGGGAGGGTCTGTTGAATTGGTCTTTTCTGCAGAAACTACCCTGCTTTATGATGACGTTCATTAAAGTCTATTTGATTCCACAACCTCCGAAGTTCTTGTATCCTTTTGAGTCGGTAACTGAAGTATTTTCCACGACATCTGCTATAATCGTTCAGCTGTGTTTAGTTCTGTTGCTAGGAATTATCTTGTTGTAAATGTCCATTAGCATCAGGCTAACTAGTTTGGAGGTATTAGTTTGCTTCAGGTAAACTAGATGATAATTTAAACACTTTTTCAATGTTAACTGATTCCTATACCTCAAAGAATAAAGTTGAAGACTGCAAATGAGGTGCACTTCAAACGAGCAGTGAGTACAGGTTTTGGGCATTGTAATAGAAAATGTCTATAATAGATTTGCAATAACAGTGTAATGATACAATATGTATTTACACAGAAAGAATTTGGGTGCATACAAGTTCATCCTAAAATGCAGACTTTATACTTGATGACAATCAGTTGTTGAATTCTTAATTTGGGCAAATGCATTTTGCGTGCTGAAGTTGGCTAAGAATTGATTTATAGCATGGTATCTAATTTATGCTATCCAATTTAGCTTGCTGTACCTGATCTTATGTATAGTCTATATGCTATCCAGATTGCTAAGATATTTATTATTGAACAAAGAGGTCTTATATCCTCTTAAAGCAGTGGATAGAGAACAATGTATGTTTCCTCCACTGAATAATTCATAGCCATGGTGTTACATGCACCTATAAGGAAAGCATTGTCTGCATCTCTCTGACAATATTATAAAGCGCTCTCCATTTTTTCTTAGCCTGTTCTTGGGTGGAACCACACTAGCAGGGACCATGCGGGGCGTCAGTGTACTTTTCAGTGAACAGCAGAAATGCAACACTCGCAACACTCGACTGAATCCCCACTGGCAGGTAGGAGGAGTTATAAAATAAACCTCAGAGGTTGTCCACTGTGACCAATATAACATAATCTGTTTGCTATCACAGCCAATAATGTAAAAATAAACCTGTTGATAAAAACTACGAAAGTGTGTGGGGATTGAACAAAAGATATATGAATGCAAGAAAAGGAAGACTCATACTCATTGAGTCTTGTCCACTCCTAACTCCTTGTTTTAGACAACGTAAATAATTGATCAGTAACAGCTGTCTCAACAGTAATTACAGTGTTTAAGGAGTTTACTTGGTATGAATTAGCCAAGGAATTGCCATTTGGCCATGAAGAGAGAATTACTTTAGTCCCCTGCCTGGTAGTAGTGGGCGGGGATAGGGTGGGGTAGAAGAGTTTCGGCGTGTGTGTGTGGGTCTGCGTGCGCAGCAGGTAATTTGCACGCGGATAACCCTGAGCCCCGGCCAACTGTTTTACAGACGATCAAACTGTCAACAGCCGAAAGTGAAGACGGTATGGCTATATCCAATGTGGTTCGTTGCTTCATTTCTGTAAGAAAACCCCACTAGACAGGCCCCCAATATGTTAACAGAACCAACGCAGCCTCTCAAACGCCAGCGCCGGGGAGAGATGGATACGTTTATTATCCTTT
Organism: Novumbra hubbsi; assembly: GCA_016801125.1. Taxonomy (NCBI): domain Eukaryota; kingdom Metazoa; phylum Chordata; class Actinopteri; order Esociformes; family Umbridae; genus Novumbra; species Novumbra hubbsi. The sequence continues at coordinate 24,946 of JACXGK010000079.1, forward strand.
TGACATCTCAGTCCCCACGGCCTGTCATTTCCCCCATCTCCTAGCCTGTCCATCAGTTCTCTGTACGTTACAGAGGTATGGCTAGCTGCTACTGAGCTGTTGCACTGTTGGCATAGCTTATTCCATGGGATGGAGGGGGGTGTCAGAGGAAATGTGTTTGTGTTGGGATGGGTGTGTGCATGTGCTTGCAACCTGGTGGGTTTGTATGTGGATGACTCGTGTGTGCGTGTGTGTGTGTGTGCATGTACAGTTTTACCAGGAACGATTTGCGTGTGTACGTGTGAACACATAAACTGACCCTAGTAACTTTGCAGACCCTTAGTTGCAGCATGGCTGTCTCAAAATAGTTCACATCACTGCTTTGCCCAAACCGGGAGCTTTTCCTCCCTCTCTCTAACTTGTTGCCATCCTCCCTCTGTCGCTTCTATGTGCTACCCAGGAACAGGCGGACTAGGATCTGGAACTGAAGCCTGTGGCGGACTGCAGAATTTTCTGGAATAGGGGAGGAAGAAAAGTGAACTTACCAGAAAGGAGCCAGTGAGAGAGAGTGAGGGGCTGTGGACATTCAACTTACCTGTTTTTTATGACGGTAAGATTTTTTTTCCTACTATTTTACCTGCTGTCTACATGAAACGTCTTTGTTTTGAATATATATTCATTGTATTTTCTGGATTAAAAAGGGGCTTACGTGTTGGGCATGGTCGGGGGTGTGGTCAGGCAATAGGCAATGTCGGCCCGTAAACCCACCCAAACACTTTTAGAGGCCCCTCCCAGTCGATTATGTTTTAGACAGTTTCTTGAAATTCTACACATGTCCCGAAGAAGCTTATATATATATATGTATCTAATCAGGCAGGTTTTCTGTCTAGAAAACTCCTCAGAATGTTATTTAATCCATTAATCCACTAGTACTTGCTAGATTTATGTGCATTTTTACCAAAAGTAGACATAAAGTTATAAATATAATTTGTCATTGTTCTCTTTGTTCGGCCCAAAAAAACATTTAGGCGGCCCGTCTATGATTATCTATAGCAGAAAACAACCTGATATTTACATTGCTGAAGTACGGGGTATGGTTATATGCCATCTGTTCTTTGTCTTTGGAGCAGAACTTTCAGCACCCCTACCTCCTAGCCAAACCCAACACAGGGCGGAATAGACATGGTGTCAAATAAAACCATTTTCTTTCCAAGCCAGGAGCTCCACAAACGGCTCAACCGAAAGCTTCACACTGCTTCCACAAGAAAACATCAAACCAAAATCCCAGGCCCCTGAAATAGTACGGCCACAAAAACAATGACCTGCTCAGCTTTTCCTCAACAGCCGTCTTTCCCGCCTGTTAAAGTAGTGATGTGCATTGCTTCTGCCTCTGCAGTCCTGTCACTTCTCATCACATTAAGAGACTTATTGGTCTGAGCCAGCTGGCTGTCGGGAACCACAATGTGTCATCTTATTAAAGACAAAACATGGCATAGAGAAGGCGAGGGATGAGATCAGGGGCCAACTGGGAGACAGAATGTGTGTATATTACTGCCAGGACCTACGTTGGGACATAACCGAAACCAACCAATTCCCCAAACCCCTTCCCTGTTTTTGTCTCTCTTTCCCTCGCCGTCTGCCGGTCTGTCACTCCCCACTCTCCTCTCTCTCCCTCTCTCCCTCTCTTTTGCCCCCCCCCCCCACATTTAATTTTGCCCGCTTTCACTGAGTGCCCTGAACACCGGATTCTTACTGTTCCCTCTCCTCAATCTCTTTTTCCCTCCACAATGATCCGTCCATTAGGGCCGGTCTCTGAGGTGTTGTGGAATGTCACCTTGACCCCCCCGTCCCCCGGAGTACACGCTCATACACACAGCGCAGCGGGCTTGGTCCTCATTTCCCCTGACCTCACACACAGGGATGCTTTGTTGCGTCCCTGTTGGCGAATGTGGCGGGGACATTTATTACCGACCCCCCTCGCTCTTTCGACTACGTGTTACGGTTTCGCCTCACAGGGCTGCGCGGGCACACTGGTCAATCGATAGTACTAATGGGGGGGGGGGGGGTGGAATGCGGTTGAGTTTTGGTGAGAGGGGAAGGATTTCAATATATCATAGGAAAAAGAGATCTTGACCGACCAATGATCGAGAGGGTTTGGTTTAAATATTTACCAATGTGTTGTTGGTTAGATTGTAAATTAGTTTGAAGGTTAGGTGGACAGTGTCTGTTTTCATACCAAAAACTCTTCCTCATACCTTTGGAGATCGTCCTGGAAATAATCGGCATTTGTAAAGAGGCCCTGTTCAAAACATGGACAACATATCTTCTAGATTGCTTTGCAGCAAGCAGTGCAAAACAAGGATCTTGAATTTCAACCCTGTGGAAGAATGTGAAACTCGGCATCCAACCAGACATGCCCCCTCACATGGGCACACATGCTTACCGGCAACAGACACACAAACACACACGGAGGTCAGCAACAACCACCACAAGCACATACAACGAATGCACTTTAATTGTGTCACTTGGCGTCAGCTGAGAGACCTTTCTCATAACTAAAACTCACTTTTTAGGCCTCTTGCTATTTAATGGTGGAGATTTAAACAGCTATACAATTGTTTGTAACAAGAGCTCAAATCTACAGGGTGTCAAATAAAACACTATTACAGTCAACAACCACAACATTTGGACTTGTGAACTAAGAACAGTACTCTTCAATTCAGTGTTTCCCGCCAAGTTATCTTTTTCTGTCTTTCCTTTTGAAATCATTGTTGACACAAAATACTTGGACCTCTCAAAGTCCTTAACTTTGTTTCAACTATGTTGACCTTTTTGTCCAACTTGCACTTCAACCTTGTTGTAAACTTTCAAAGTGTGATTGAAGTTGACCCTACAAATCGTTCTGAGATCAAATGGCTAAAATGTGGCGTCATTGCAGTTCTCTACTAGCAATCTGCTCCGGATCCCATCTGGACCTTTGCTGAGGGCAGAGTGTCCTTCTAAGGGCTGTAAATGTAGCCCTTCTGTCCCCCCATTAAAAGACCACCTTATCATACTGCTCAGTTAACTCTGGCACCTGGGGAATTTAGACTGGAAGCTAATCTTAGCCGCAGCCGATAGCAGAGTCAGTCATGTTGTCATCTACTTGTCTATTCGATCACACTTACCTAGTAGTCTAGCAGTTCTCAGTGTAAACTGCGATCGGTGGAGGTACTTCAGAGGGTATCGGGGCATTTTATGCTTCATTGGACAGGAAAGTGGCAAATGATAGTGGAAAGAGTTTTTGCTGTTTCAGTGCCTCTGAGCCCTTTTTAATAACAATGTTCTGTAATCCCTTTACTAAAATTGTGTTTCTTCCAGCGCTAGGCTAGCAGTTTCACTCTCACTAAAATTTATTTTTCCCATAGCCAGCTTGAAACCCATTAGCTGTTAGCTGTGTTTCAAATAATGAGTCTCTCCTGCCTGCTATTCGAAGACTTCTCTCGTCCCCTATAGGGCTTTTTTGTTCTTCGGAATTTCACATACAGGCTTCTATCCAAGGCCGAACAGCCAATTAACAGACTACTCACGCTACCAACTCCTCCGCAATGCCTGTCTTCTACGTAAATAGGAAATGTCAGGCCTGTTAAATAGGTGTCAGGTTGGATGCCCAGAAATGGAAAGACACAATAAAAGCCAAGGCTTTCTATCCACAGGCCTGGAGCCCCAAAGTACTGCCAGTTACATACTCGCTCGTCAATTAATTGATGCGTACCACTTATTAGCCTTATTACTCAGCTTTGAAGTGCCCGGGTTTTTCCGGTCAAAGTCAGCCTAAGAGAATACAAGAAAGTGTTTTCTCTTCAGTTTAATCGCTGTATGTCCTCCCCTAGAAACCCACAGACCTCCACAGCAGTGACCCCTTTTTAAGGTCCTCAGGCACTTGGCAGTTACTTGCTGTCCCTGCTAGAACTCTGACCGTGCCCTGCGAGGAATGACTGCTGTTTTAAGTGGAACATCTCGATACAGTCACTGTCTGGCATGGCGGATAGAGAATTTTTTTTGACAGTCGTAATCTGCCATGTGCTGTTGCCGTCGCATTGTCACATTCCACAGGGAGTTAAAAAAGAAAAGTATGGTTGCTTGAATGTATATAACAGGAAGGTAGTTGACACAGACTGAGACAGATGAAATACTCTAACCGATATGGCTTCTCCACCATGGCTGGACACACAGATGGAGACAGGCTGCAGAGGACCTGACAGGACCAGGTAGACAGACAAAGACAGACAGAGGAAATGCAGAACGAGCGACCTTTGTGGTAAACAGCTGTTATAATGCTGCAATGGTAATCATACAGTAGTTAACGCTGTTACCCTCCTAATGTGCATCCTCTGTTTCTGTGGTTATGGTGACGAATCAAGTGGTTGTCAGGGAGTTCTGTTCCGCTCCCTGTCTCTATTTTCCTCTCTCCTCTGTCCTTGTCACTTTTATCCTTTTTTGTCCTTCTCACCCTGCAACTTTTACCTCTCCCTCTCTCCCTCTCACTCACACACACACACACACACTCTCTCTCCAACACAATCCTCTTTTTACATTTGTTGCTGTCCTATACTTTCTTACTCTGTGGTTCCTACATTTTTCCAGTCTGGGTACCACCAAATCACTGTACAATGCTCCTGAGGCCTACCATTTGAGTCAGAATCTCAGCAGACAAATTCAAATTCAAGTAACATATTTAATGCTGACAATGCATATTTGAAATTGTTAATAATAAATACAATATGTATTATTTTTTGTGTAGCAAATATAATACTTCACCTGTTGTAAACCCCTGCGCTTCTCCATCTTTCTTCTTTCTCCCTCACTTTGTATACTTCCTCACTCGCTCTACACCTTCCTCCCACACTCCACACCTTCCTTGCTCTCTCTGTCTACTTCCTCCCTCTCTCTATGCCTTCCTCCCTGTCTCTACACCTTGCTCCTCCTCTCTACACCTTCCTTCCTGACTCTACACCTTCCTCCTCTCAACACCTTCCTCCCTCTCTCAACACCTTCCTCCCTCTCTCAACACCTTCCTCCTCTCAACACCTTCCTTCCTCCTCTCAACACCTTCCTCCCTCTCTCAACACCTTCCTCCCTCTCTCAACACCTTCCTTCCTCTCTCTGTCTGCTTCCTCCCACTCTCTACATTTTCCTCCCACTCTCTACACCTTCCTCCCACTCTCTACACCATCCTTCTCCTCTATACACCTTCCTTCCTCTCTCAACACCTTCCTCCTCCTCTCTACACCTTCCTCCCTCCCTCAACACCCTCCCTCTTTCTACACCTTCCTCCTACTCTCTGCACCTTCTTCCCACTCTTTACATCTCTCTCCCTTTCTCTAGACCTCTCTCCAACGCTCTACAGCTTCCTCACACTCCCTACAAATTCCTCCCTCTCTCTACACCTTCCTCCCTCTTTCAACACCTTCCTCCTTCTTGATACAACTCCATATCTCTCTTTCCTCCTTCCTTTGTGTCTCTCTCAATTTTCCTCCCTCTGTCTCTTCATCTTCCTCCCTCCCTCTCTACCATCTTTTCTCTCCACCTTCCTCTGTCTCTCCACTGTCCTCGCGCCTGTTCTCTCTTCCTGACTCTTTCTGTCTGTCTCTCTCTTTGTCTTTCACATCACATGTCTCTCTCCACCCTCCCCTCCCCATTCTTTCAACCCCCCTCCTGCTCTGCTATAGGTTTCTACTGACACTCTACAATAACAACAGTAACCCAGTGTCTTCGTGGGCACAGAACAAACATCCCAGGTTGTCACATCCTATTGGATCTCCCCCGCTAGTACAAACAGAGCATAGCCTTTGTGTTATGCAATTTCATTAGCTCCAAGACCAGTGGCTACTGCTCGTTAGCAGTTAGCCCACAACAACCCAGCCTGACAACACCAGGGCTCTGTTATTACCCCCGCATGGAGTGTAGTTCCGATGGGGCTCAGAGTATTGTCCCTATCTAGGCCCATTCCCTACACACAGAGGGCGGTCTGCCTATTAGTAATGATTTTGGACATGTTGGGAGATTCATGAAGGGCCCTTTAAAATGAGCAGATTCAGTGGATAGATTAACAGAATTTCACTGTTAGTCTCCACTAGTTGTTTACAAAACTTGGGACAAATAACATTTGATTAGATAATTCTTTTGTGGATTCTTGTCTCATTTCAGACAAATCTATCCTTGAGTTTATTACAGCTTGTTTAAATTGGTACACTGTTTAATGCATACGAATCTTTCATTACGGGGGATTGATTTAATTTGGTCATCAATTATGTGTCGCCTGATTATGTTTGTCCTAGGCAGATTATTATTATTTCGCTATATCTAGCAGAATTCTGTTTTTATAATTTGTCTCTAAGACCTAAGGTCTGTAAACATCTAACCGTACGTGACACAAAAGCATGGTATATGAATCGCTGGTCATCACTATCTTCAGCTCAGACACATAGCACCTTAGCTATAGCCAAATTTGTTGTCAGTGTCGGTTGTCTTTATTTTAATCAAGAAACACGTAGATGTGTTTAGGTTTTGCTGAAAGATACCCGCAACCCATCCTATCAACCGATAGATAAGCTCAGTGGTCAATGGAAAATCACCCTCATATGGTTTGCTTAAAAATACTTATTTTCCACCATAATTTGCAAATACATTCATTAAAAATCCTACAATGGGATTTTTGGGATTTTTCTTCTCATTTTGTCTGTCATAGTTGAAGTGTACCTGTGATGAAAATTACAGGCCTCTCATCTTTTTCAGTGGAAGAACTTGCACAATTAGTGGCTGACTAAATACTTTTTTGCCCCACTGTATATGGCTGCTATATTGCCAAAATTATGTTGACCATCCATTAGCTTGTTGGACCTTCCACTCCAAAACCAAATCCTGAAACACAATCCCAGACCATTACGCCTCCTTCACTAAACCTGCTTTCCAGTCAACACTTGGCATTACGCTTGTTAACGTGAGGCTTGTGTACATCTCAACCATTAAAATATATTTGGTGAAGCTCCTGATACACAGTTGTTGTTTTGATGTTGCTTCCAGAGGCTGGTTGGAACTCTGTGGTGAGTGATATAACACATTTTTACATGCTACAACACTCAGTGAGTTACCACATCATGGCTGGGCTGTTCTTTGTCCTAGACGCATCAGCCTTACATTTATATCACTTACATTTGATCAGGGCACATCTAGTAGTTCAAACATTTCAGAAACTGACTGGCAAAGGTGGCATCCTATGCTGGTGCCTTGTTTAACCCTTTACACTCCAGTAGAATACTATAATGCTCCTGTAAATCCCAGAGTCCTATAAATAAATAATAATTTTCTTAAACATTTCAAATAAATAGGTATTGCCCAAAAATTAAGAACAAATTAAAATTACAAGTTAACTTTGTTTCAGAGAGCACATCCTCATCTTTAATTTGATATCACATTCACGTAACTTTGAATACTATACATTGTTTTTTAAACGCTTATAATAAAAATGTATGTCTCACTCATACACTTCCACTTCTACTACAAATGCATTCCACATTTGCTACTAAACAATTTGTCTAATAAACTCATAGACGAACCAGATAGTAAGCTAACTTCAGCATGTAGTTTGGTTCGTTTCTATATAGCCTAACTGACATCTGTAGAAACAAGAACCAACATCTAAGTTTGCATAAAACGAAACTGCCTCTTTGTTGAGAATGCTATAATTTGCAGTCTACACATCTAATGGAATGATAGCAAGGTAATCATAAGGCACACAAATATCCACACATTATATTCTGTATAGATAATAAGTGAAAGGTTGTGGCACATATTTCGGGAGATTCAGGACATCGTGATCAAGTAACGACGTCTTCAGCAAAGTATAACTTTACTATCTCCAATCTTGGCTAGCTAGTGAAAGTGACAATTTGTTACTGCAAAAGCGAAACACATTTGAGGGGAGACAATATTTCTAGTCTGATTGTTGAAACAAACCGGACAGTTAGTTGTCTAGTTATCTATGGCAGTTTCCATTTATGAATGAAATCAGGAGTAATGCAAAAAAAGCATCCAACTAATTAGCCAACTACACCGCTAAATACCCAGACTGAGGAAACAACCATACTAGCTCCACAGCTGAGCTCGCCTATCGAGATATGGTGAGCGGTTTGTTATTGCCATCTAAAAGATATTACCAACATTTCACAGCACGTGTACAACACCACACATATATACGCAGTTTATTTTGTTACTCACCTTGACATCGTTATCGCTTTCAAAGCGCAACGACGTTTCCAACTTTGCACCACCAAGCAACACAGGATCAGTCTCTTCGAACTTTTAAAGCTGAGGACGTTTTGGCACGTATTGATAAAATAAATGATCAAAAAAAATGATCAAATGACAGAATAACATTTTTCTGGTGTCTTATTAACGACAACATTCACGTGAATTCAGTTTCGGGTTTTTGTCAGGTAGATTTTGTGATATTTACACAACTATTATTGTTAAAGAAACACTGGCGGCAGCGGCCGCTGTGGGGTTCTAAATGAATGCCGACAACGGACGCTATGGGATCTAAAGGGTTTAGGTTATTGAGCTCTTTAGTACGACCCATTGTACTGAAAGTGTTTATGGAGATTGCAGAGTTATGTGCTAGATTATATGTGCTTGTGAGCGATGGGTGTAACTGAAACGGCTGAAGTCAATAATGCTTTTGGTCATTTAGTGTATGTTGGAGGCTTTATTAATGTGCAAGTTTGATTCGACAAGTTGCGTGACTGTACATCACTGTCCATAAACCGTTATAATCCTGGATTACCAACCAAATAGGACTCTGTGTTTACAACTCAGGAGTACTTGAAAATATCAGTTCTTCAGCACAACACAACTGTGGAGTGTTTTGGTTTAGTTTAGTTTTGTGTTTATTGCATTTTATTTCAAAGCTGACCATGAATCATGCTTTTGCTCGCTTTGAAGTGAAGCACCAAAATACCCGCAGTTAAAACCCCAAGCCACAGACCAAATCCATCAGGAGCTCAATAGCCCTCTCAAATTATACTTTTTCCCCCCAAGCGTCTCTTTTACTCTGCCACTGGGCCGCTCTCACTTTTTCCCACAAAAATAACTTGGCATCTATTCAGCAATTCGAGGAAGCAAGCAATTGTGGATTCTGCCCTTGTTTGGCGCTCTGTTTGATGTGCCTTGTCAGTCGAGTGTGGGGAGTCGCAGACTCTCATTGTCTAGAGTATGATTTGTTTCACATTTCCTCTCAAAGGCCCAGCAGAACACTGCCAGGATATATGGTTTATTCTCAAACAGAATTTTAATGAGTTTCAAATTATCTGTTGGGATTCAGTTACCCTTGTTAAAACAAATGTTCATATTTCCCTCAGGATGATACATTTTGTCAACCTCCATTAGTGGCAAAGCCAAAGGAAATTCACCACAGAAAGTTTTATTAATTATCAATGTAAAAATTATCAAAACCCCAAACAAGTATATTAGCTGGATTTTTTGAGTTCTTGTTAAAATATGCCCCCCCACACACGGGCATTAACAACTAGTCCATAGATATCTACCATGTCATGCTAGAGACCAATTGGAGAAAAAAAATCGGTAATAAAATAGTTGGTTAGAAATTTTATTATCTATTTGTTGGGTCTACATGAGACCAAATAGCTATTGGAACATGGAGCAATCTGTGGTAACATATACTAAAAGAAGTATCTGCATTTTCATATTCCATAATAATTTTCTCGAATGCTTTGGTGAATTGTACGTCTGAGTAAATATTACAGTAGGACAACTAAAAATGTTAGATAGAATGTTAGAGACATGGAACATGCTTCTCCCTCCAGTTTGTATCCCAAGATTAGCATTGTTGTTGGCATCCTGTTCCCCACACGGAATCATTCCTAAAGCTGTATTTCTGCTATTTGGTGTTTTTTCAGCCTCACTGTACAGAGTGAGACTAGGAGATGGCATGTAGCTGTCCTTTTCTGTTCTGCTATATATTTTTTTATAGTCCATGATATCCCACTTGGCCTTATCAGCTTTGACACGCGGGCCATGTCTATTCCCGTTTAATCGGTTATTTATAAAATTGCATTCCGCTTGCTGATTTCTTTTCAGAGGGCCCTGATCTGAAGTGTCTCTCGTTCTCTCTCTCTCCACTCAATGAAATTCAATTTGGTGGCCACTTGAGTTTTGACGAGGTCATCATTATAATATACGCTAACTCTCATGGTTTTGGAGTAGATCCAAGTCATAGTGGAGGACAAGAGGAAAGACCAGAAATGGCTACAAGTGGAAGTGAAGGCTTTTATGCTTCATAGTTTAAATATCACAGTTACCTCCTCACTCCTGGCTATCAGCACAGACCAACGAGGACCCCAATAAAGCAGAGAACATTAGGAGTGTGCTCTTCACAAGTTACTACCTAATCTCTCGTGTGCATTTTACATTCATGCTTGTCGGGAGTAGATCAGGCCACTGATATGAAGGTCCCTCGAGGTCATTCAATGGAATAATACATGTTGCAGGCATTTGAGGAGTTAACCAAACGCATTTCTGTGGCTTGGAAATGGCAACCGCTTGGTTGTCTAGCTAGAGACCCAGTGGAATTTTTAACACAATTCAGTAATTATATACACAACTTTACAGAGGTCTCAGCTGACACCTCAATGACAATAAAACGATAAACTACTGGATCTCTAGAAAATCTAAACTCAGGGCAAATCTGTTTTCCAAGCATTGTATCTCCACATTGTGTTTAGTGCTCTTGAATCATTGAAACATTTAAAAAAAAGTGCCCAAAAAGTGCCAACCAGAGAAATCCTAAATAAAATATATTTATAATTAAAGATTTAAAAGTTAAAAAATGCATTATTTATCCAAGCAGCTTCTACATCTGACTTTACATCAGACAGATTGAATTGCCGTTTGTAACCTTCAAATCATCTCTGTGGTATTAAAAATATCTAAGTTGGATTTAATGCCATAACCCAGACATCACAGTCAAAACAAGATTCGTCTGTACGCCTAAAATGGAGTTTGGAGGAGTTTGGGAGTAGTGCACGGTGCTATATCAATTCTGGAAAAGTTTGCCCACCAAAAGCAAGCCAAGAAAGTGACTTCAGGGAAGTAATAAAAACAAATAAAATGTATGTACACTGGAGTCCAAGGCATTTTTATCTGAGTTTTGTGTAGGAGCTAGTGTCCCATTGCATGTTTAATAGCTGCTTGTTTTGTATCGTGGGCCCCTTGATATGAGGTTTAATGATGACGTTTCCATATGGCTAGTAATGTTTTACCTGTAATTAGGTGTAACAAAATTATGGATGCTGAGAATATACACATGCTGACATGCTGTACATTCTGAAAAAAGACTGGCAAAAACGATATGCTCTATCAGAACAATAATGTCCCCCAAATAAACTCTCCAAACAGAAGAGTCATCTGGCATTCTATTTCAGGATGATTTTGTTTCAACCAGTCAAGCACAGTGTATGTCAGTATGGTGAAAGACCATTCTGACTGACACAGTCCACACACTAACAAGTGGTTATCATTATATGTCTTTGAAATACTTGGGCCTTTTGGATTCTTTCATACGCACAGGCTCGCTCCTGCCTGAAATGTTTCCAGTAAGGTGAAATGTTTCCAGTAAGGTGTGTGAGTTGTACTCACACAGTATTCAAGGATATGTTGGCTAGTAGAGGCTACATATCTATAGACGACTAATTGGTGGCCGAAACCAAAGTCATGCATATGATGGATTTTAGTAGTCCAATGAGTTGACTTAGCCTAATAATCTTGCAGCCCTCTGTCAATGCTCGACAGGGTGGTTTTTTGTCTAACAAATCCAGTTGCGGGACATAGTTTACCCTTGATCCACGCTATAGGTCAGTTTAACAGACGGATTAGTCCTGAATAAGACATTGAGAATTTTTTTGTTGTTGTGCTTGGCTGGTTTCAAACCAGCTTTAAGCGCTAGTTTAATTTGGTTGAGTTAGAAATGTATTGGTCAAAACCTCTATCACAGTCAAATGCCACATTACCTTTCAAAGGATACACAGATAAAGTGTAGTGGCAACATTTCCCAGAGGAGGCCAACCTGAGAGAGATGTAATGTTTTACATAGGCAGTCTCTCTGTAACATCACTTATACAATTCCATGATTATATACAGCGGGGGAAATAATTATTGGACACGTCACAATTTTTTTCACTAAATATATTTCCAAAGGTGCTATTGACAAAACAAATAAGTTATGCGTAATAATGTGAAATGACACAGGAAAAAAGTATTGAACACATGAAGAAAGGGAGGTGCAAAAAGGCATGGAAAGCCAAGACAACAGCTGAAATCTATCAGTAATTAAAAAGCAATCCAGCCCCTTGTCAGTGCAAATATCAGCTGGTTCAGTCCCAACTGATGGCCTACAAAAAGGTCTCATTGCCAAGGTGTCTCACACAACGCATCTCATGATTGGTAAAAACAAAGAGCTGTCTCAAGTCCTTTGCACCCTAATTGTTGCAAAACATAACGATGGCATTGGTTACAGGCACATTTCAATGCTTCTGAATGTTCCAGTGAGCACTGTTGGGGCCATAATACGAAAGTGAAAAGATATCATTTCACCATAAAGACCTGGAATTAGCAGATATTGTTGTCTCAAACAAAACAGAAAATAATGCTCTCCACCGCCTTGCCCTGTGTGCATGCTCACCATGCAATACTCCATTGCTGGAAAAAAAAGCATGTTGAAGCTGGTTTTAAGTTTGCTGCACATCATTTGGAAAAGCCAGTGAAATACTAAGAGAATACAGTGTTGTAAGATGAGAGCAAAATTGAACTGTTTGGATGCCATAATACAAACCATGTTTGGAGGACAAATGGCACTGCACATCACCCTTTGGAGGTGGGTCTCCAAACCCATCATGGTGTGGGGCTGCTTTTCTGCAAATGTTACTGGCAAACTTCAAATAATTGAAGGAAGGATGAACGGGCAAATTTACCAAGACATTCTTGGCCCAAATCTGCTGCCATCTACCAGGATGATGAAGACTGAGGGTGGACACAAGGAAACTCTCAAATGGTTTCAAAGAAAGAAAATAAAGCTGCTGAAATGGCCCAGCCAATCACCTGACTTGAATCCTATTGAAAATCTAAGGAAATAACTGAAGATCAAGATTCATAGAAGAGGCCCACAGAAACTTCAAGATTTGAAGACGGTTTGTGTGGAAGAATGGGCCAAAATCACACCAGAGCAATGCATGCGACTAGTTTCTCCATTCAGGAGGCGTCTTGAAGCTGTTATTACCAACAAAGGCTTTTGTATAAAGTAATAAATAAATATCAGTAAGCGTGTTCAATACTTTTCCCCTGTGTCATTTCACATTATTACACAAAACTTAATTTCTGAGCTAAATATCATGTCAGTAGCACATTTGGAAATACATTTAGTGAGACATTTTTTGATGTTTTCAATACATTTCTTTGTCAGTGGGCAAACGTACAAAATCAACAGGTGATTTTAAAAATATTCCCTCCACTCTACCTGACTAAAACCAATTCCCCCCATCCCAACTATGACCGAGATGCGCTGGTACATAAAGCTGAGGCCAATCCAGTGCTACACCTTGTGTGCGTATGTATGTGACTGGTGGATGCGTCACCCAATGACCACCTGGGTATTCCTTCAAATCGTTTTATTCATATTCATTCCGTCAGAGAGGTTTTTAAATTAATGTTTGGCATTTAAGTAGTGCAGCCGACGCTTTCATCCAGAGCAACAACAAAATTGGCAAGTAAAATAAGCCACATCATGTGATTGAGGGTCTGTCACATATGGGACATTGGTTGGCAAAAGTGGCCCTGGAAGCGATGGGTGTTTGGTTGGGTGTCGATGCAAGGTGAAGAGATTTGAGTTTAGCATATCTTTTCATTGTGTGAACTGTTTTGCATCGGAGGGTCAGACAAAGGCAATGTCATATCCATTGCCATCTCCTGATATGAGAGCAATGGTTGTAAAATAAGCATCACAAATATGTAATACTATGTTAGACCTTATCCCAACTTCCTCCCAAGTCCCCCATTTATCTTTCCCATTCTATAACTTATTATTCCGTTGATGTATTGAGACAGGCTGTGAATTTGTGTATTCAATGGCTGCCTTATACCAGGCATCCATTGTGCCAGCAAGAGTATGCGCCAGGCCACGAGATTTTCAGGTGCTGTCACAATTTTATACCAGGAACAGAACTTTTAGCTCTAACTTCCCTCTAATGGCCAGGCTCCTTGCTGGTTTTCAGCATCCGGGCCAGTGTGGGTTTTCATTTGGGGTTTTCCAAATCACCGCAGACGAAGTGTGTGGCAGAGTGCCAGCTATGGGGCTTGGTGGAGTGGCAGGGAGGTAAGGTGCTGTAATGATCATCTCCAAAATCCAGTTGGACAAAATGTTCCTAATAATTAGTAATTACAATTACTTTCTCAGTTGGTAAAACACCTAACTGAGTCTGAGGGTTTTATTGAGTCTCAGCTGAGTGAAAGCGAGAGCTCGGTTTAGGGTCCCTCCATAACACTTCCCCTGTGTACTATGGCGGCCACAGCTGCCGTGTCGCCGCTGGTCTGTCCCCCAGAAACATAATCCCTTTAATCTGGCCCTGGTTTAGATGGCGACAGGCCACTACACCTGCCCTGTGATTTAACCTAGGGTGTGTGTGTTTCTGCGTTTTGAGATGCGTGTGTGTGAGCTAGATTTACGAGACGTTACTGTATGTAAAAGGGGATTAGTCTTGAGTGCAGAGGTTGTTCCGCAGGGCGTGCTTTTGTTAGGTGCCTTAGGGCAGCAGAGGCTTTTTCCCCCTAATTGAGCCAGAGATAACTTTTTAAAACAGTAACTACTTGATAGCACAGTCACTCATATACTTTAAGCTAATACAGTTAAGTCTACGGTGTGTATAGTCAAATAGGCCCACTGCCTTCATTGACATAATTGCCTAGGATATGCCTAGGATATAGCTGGCTACTGTAGCACTCTAGCATCTTTGTTGCTCAACAGAATTGTATCATGGTGCTTTGTTAGCCCACACTACAGTAGATTGGGATAAACAGTTTGCCATTATGTTGCCCAATCTGCTAGCATAGCATCATTGGCACTTGGACGAATCACATCACTGCGCTAGCTCCATGGCTGTTGTGGCAAGACGTAAGGTGTGACTAAAAATGTATACAGTACAAAATACTTTTTTCTGTTGCACCTTCCTATAAGAGAGAGAAAGGAATTGTCCCTTTTGCCACATGCTTTACTGAGATCATTAATGTTTAACACAAGGTTGAGATATGTTAGTCTGGTCCTTTTTAAAATTGGCCTTTAGCTCATATTATGCCAACTAAGTAATGTTGTAGTTAATGTCCACTCTAAGATTGGAAGATTGGGAGTTCCATCCCTACCAAGTCATACCAAAGACAATGGCACCGGGTGTGTCTCTTCTTGGCATCCAGCATTACGGTGATAGGTTGCAGATAAGGCCTTTCAATGGGTCACGCCTACTATTCAGGGGTTGTACGTCAACCTGCCATGCGCTCCACAAACGCATTCCAGTTAATTTCTTTTAGCTCAACACTATTTGCATTTTACCATGGTCTGTGAGTGTATTCACTTTTTCCCCCTCTTCCCATGAGAGTGTAAATGTGTTCTGTTTCGTTCTATTTCCAGTCCCTTCAGTATGGGAAATATTTCAGGGTGATATACCTGGCCTGGGGTCTCACTAACCTGTAGACATGACGTGTGGGGACGAGTCATCACCAGCTGATGACTCTGTCACACATATCTCAGTAGTCTAAAAGTGTCTTCCTTCCCCCGTGTCATTTGGATTTGGTTAGCTGATGACAACCATGTCAGTTGATAGCAGGGTTGAGGTCAGTT
Organism: Novumbra hubbsi; assembly: GCA_016801125.1. NCBI lineage: Eukaryota > Metazoa > Chordata > Actinopteri > Esociformes > Umbridae > Novumbra > Novumbra hubbsi. The sequence goes on from JACXGK010000079.1 coordinate 40,862, forward strand.
CCATTTAACTCACTCAGTGCCAGAGACCCTGTGAAAACATTTGTGTCTGGTTGCTCTGCCCTCCTATTTAGCCTCACGTGGAAGCATTTTCCATTTGGCTATATGCTATGAGTCACGATAATACGATACATACCAAAATTAAATATTCTTTCTGTGGGTTGCCTTGTCAAAGACTAACACTGTTAGATTGTATTTAATTGCCTAGCTATTTTATTTTGGCAACAGAACAAGCTTTCAAAAGATGCCCCCCTTATCTGAAGTTTGGAAAGAAAATTCTACTTTCAGCAGGACACTAAGCCCAATAACAAGGTCAAAGCAACATTGGAGTATCTTAACAACAAAATGGTGAATGTCCAAAGGTTTTTGCACCTTTTTGAGAATTGTGGGGCACTGAAGTCGTCCAACCAAATGGAGCATATCTGCCAACAAGACTGGGCCAATTTCACTCTAACACTACCGTTAAAACTAGTAAATACTTATTCAAAATACTGTTATTGCTGTAAAAGGTGGCTCTAAAACATGAAAAAGGAAACTTTGTTAGTTGTAAAATCTATATCAGATGCCTTTCTGTGATTTGGATAAGGAATCCATCATTAGCTTTTCTCTTACAAACACACTCTTAATCACTGTAGCAGCGTCCCAGGCAGTCTTGCAACATGTTACATACTACACACCTCCCTGGTGTTTATTTGTCATCCATCTTCAGATCCATTATGTGGTTCCCATGTTTCTTTACACAGAATTCACAGTGCCTGTTTAATATGAGTGTACCCAGCCCATAATAACTCATAAGCGTTAAATTGGTCACTCTGCTTCTGAACTATTGTTCTCGAACTGCGAGGATAATGTACGAGGTTGAGTTCTATAGGTGGCCACAAGTTCTATTGACCACAAGGTCAGTGCTCCAAGGGTATACGCATTTTGTTTCTACCAGTTGTTTTCTGTGGCGCTACGTCATAACTAGTTAGGCTTTTTCTCTCCGCCTGTTATGATAGAGCTTTTGTGGTCAATGCAGTTCAGTTCCAAAATGGATAGAATATATGTAGGTTTTGCATTTCAGAAGCAACAATTGTCCAGGTGTTTTGCTCAGACCAAGAAGTGTTTACAACTGATTTAAGGCCAAAACAAGGTTCAAACTATTGGGGCTTTCAATACTTTGAGTGTTTTAAGGATTATTTCAGTTCTCCAAGTGAAAGTTAGAGACGTTTGCCTTTAAGTCATCTTGATAAAAAGGTGATTACCTTTTGGTCCACCATGACTTTGTCTTGGAAACCAGACCTAAAAAGGAGTGCAGTCCAGAGGATTATTGGATTCCTCCTCTGAAAGCTTTACCATGGGTAAGAATCTAACCTCCATCTCCGGTTTCTCTATTGCAGGAGTGTGTCCAGCTTTGGTAACTGTTAGGAGAGCTCTTCAGAATGAATACAGGTATGTGAGGTGCCTTTACACACTTTAAACGCACACAATAGGATGACTGGGAAACCTTCAAATTTCAACATATTTGAGTTGTATGGTTCAGCTTTATATTTGTGAAGCTGTTTAAGTGTATGGATGCATGAGTGTTTTGTTGTTGAGGTGTTGGGTTTTCAGTGGACCCAAGGAGCTTTAGCTGCTACTTTGGCAGGACCAACTGGGGTTACAAATAAACAAAACAACAAAACAAACATCATATTTATGAAACATGCTTTACAGTACTGTAACCAGTATGTTAACATACCTTCATAAGCATGTCTCCCATCATAAACATTGAGAACATTTGTATATATTGCATGCACGCTGAATTCAAGGCATTGTGCAATGGCTGATCCAACTCGTATTTTATTCTTTTGTATTTGCCAGCAGACATACTTTTCCCTGCCTGGGTTGCTTAGCTATGCAAACTCTTAAACAAGCATTTTTTTATGCTACCCAAGGTTCATGATATTATGTTTCAGATGGAAGTCTTGTTTCCATGCAATGTCTTGAAGATAATGTTGAAGCTTTACTGTTAAAGTTGCATTACCCATTTAATATGTAGAACTATTACTATTACAGGTGCATTATAAAAATTCTTATGCAAAAACATCAATATTACATGAGAATTATCTATTTTCAATGTAGAGAAATTGCTGCTACTGGAACATTACCAATATTTTAGGTCAAAACATCACTATTACTGTGTATAATAATTACCTATTTACAATGAAGAAACTGTTACAGGAGCATTACATGTTTTTTAATGTGGAACCATTACTGTCACAACCACCAGTTACACACCCACCACACTCATACTCACCAGTTAATCTTCAATTTGTCCCGCATCCCAAAATGCATCAAACAGTTAAAATGAATTATTACACTATTGTCACTCTGCCAGTAATTTTTCAGATTGGCTCCCTGGTTTTATTTCTTTGTGTTTATGTCAAGGCTGCTATTAGGGTGTCAATAGCCCCGATGTCAATGCGTGTTAGTGAATATAATGTCCTTTACGATTTGTCATTTAAATTACATCACAAGAGTAAATGAGGCAAAGAGCAATTCCACACTTTTTCAACCTTAATGTGTACATATGTTAACACTTGACAAGAAGGTTGAGAAGTGGTGGAATAAAAAACACCACACTACATTCCAATTATGGGAGCTTTTATTGTGGAGAAAGAACTTTTTTTTTTTTTTTTACACCACAACGTTACCTTGTTAATGGCCACAGAAGCTGAATCGTGTAGCTCGACGAAGGATTCTCTGCCTGCTCTGAAAAGTGGTTTATTACTCCCATGATGACCAAGTGAGCATGAAAGTCGTTTTCGTGGCATCCAGTGTCGTTTTCGTTACATCCAGTGGAACGTAAACAATAGGAGGAACAATTATTCCTGTGTTTTAATTTCTTTTTTTTTTTTTAAAGCTAGAGTCAGCGATATGATATCGTAACCTGCTGACACAAAGAAACAACAGCAGGGTGACACAAAAGGATTGTATTGTTAGCAGGAGGATCCCTGGACTGTGTGTGGTCTCGTATTGCAGAGTCTACCTTTAGTAAGGTCCGTTTATATGTCAGGTCAATCGACCCCCACCACCTCCATCTATCTTGAGTCCCCCGTCCCGCCCCCGTTGCTCACTAGGTGAGCCATTGAGATGCATGTGCTTCGCCTCCTCTGCCGTGGGGGCTTTGGCTGCGTGTGTGTGTGTGCATGCGTGTGTTTAATTGTGTGTGTGCTGCTTCTGCTGCCGTGGCTGCGCTTTCCCAGACAGTGGAGGACGCGCTTGCAAAAGCTCCGCCTTGCAACTCACCCTGTCTCCCATGAAGCGGGTCCAGAGTTTCCCGAACCTCTCGACAGGTATTAATGCAAACACGCCACTTTCACACCTAACAAACACACACACACACACACACTATCCAGACCCACAGCCTGTCACACGCTTACTTGAGGCGGGTAAGTCAGAGGCCTTGCTTAATCGGTCTGATTATTGTGTGGCATTCTGTCGTATGAGTGCTGTCCTGTCATCCCTTGTTGTTCTTTTCTGTTCTCCCACCTCGCTCTTCACACCTCGCTCTTCCCCCCTCGCTCTTCCCCCTCGCTCTGCCCCCCTCGCTCTTCCCCCCTCGCTCTTCCCCCTCGCGCTTCACACCTCGCTCTTCACACCTCGCTCTTCACACCTCGCTCTTCACACCTTGCTTTTCCCCCCTCGCTCTTCTCCCCTCTCTCTTCACACCTCGCTCTTCGTACCTCGCTCTTCCCCCCTCGCTTTTCCACCATACTCCTACCACCTCACTCTTACCACCTTCTTGAAGTTGGTCACCTACTGTTTGTGTGTCTTTTTTATTTATTTATTTTTAGCTTACATGTGTCTCTCCTTTCACGTCCTCGGGCACCAGTTTTACACACTTTCTCCTTAGATTTCTTCCCCCTCCTCTACTTGTCCCCCGATTAGTTTTTCTTCTTGAGGCCAGATGCTTCATTTGAGTTCCTCAGAGACTTGCTTAGATTAAGTAAGACTGCGTCTGGGTCGAGCCATAAGGGAATGCTTTTGCAGCGGTATGTGTGTACTCTAACAGCTTAACGGCGTGTGTGTGTGACCGCTAAAAATTTTACTATTTTGGGGTGAAACCATGGCAACCCTGACTCACTCGTAGTATTCTGCCTGGCTGGAAAGTCAGGGGTTTGGACACCATGCATTTGGACATTCTCCAGCAGTGAATGTCAAATACTTGTTTGCAGGACTTGTCGTGCAGGTAATGGACGTGCTTCAAAAACGCCAACACTCAAGTACCCAATGTAATCACACATTATCGGTTTGAAGTCAACGAGGGCTTGCCAATCAGTTGACCGAGTCGAATATCACATGTACTGGGGAATCGCTGCTGAACAGGCCATGATTGACAAGAGTAAAAGTTGACTCAACTCCCTACGGCAAATATTCAGGATTAGGTGGTAGTTTGATCCAAGCCTAGATCTATAGTTAAACAAAATCACACTCAACTGGCTGGCAAAACACAAATACTTTTATGTCTCATTCAGAATTGAGAGGCAGGATTATGTAATCTCAGATTTGTAGTAAAGTTCTACTTTTGCTTGTTACCCCAAGAAGTTACCCCATTCAACTGTGGTTGGCCTAAGGCTGTTTGTTTTAATTACCTTAAAAGTGACTTTAAATCTTTCCCTGTGTTTGCATTTCACATGGAAGTCATTTAGCAGATCCTGTCATCCAGATATGTTGAGGTTATGGTGACATAAGTCAGTGCATTTTCATACATTTGTCATTCTGGCCACTCTTGGGAATGTAACCCAGAGCCCTGGCTTTCCAAACCTCCATGCTCTACCAACCATCATATGACCACTGGAGGTTAAAACTACACAGTAGAACACTAAGACCTTGTCTTTTAGCAGCCAAGGGCCAGTCCAACCCTGTTAGCTCATGAGCCAAGTAGTCAAAGACACCTTCCTTGAAGAATTAAATGAGCAGTGGCTTTCAGCGCCATGTGCCAAGACCATGGATTCTTCAGCAGGCATCAGGCAGCGGGGGTTTTAACACCACACCAGGGATATAAAAACACACTACACACATCATGCCTCATGACATTACCACTATTATTCTAGCCACACACACAGGAACAGTACAGGCCCTAGCCTTTTGGGGGCCCTAAGCAAAACTTTGACCCCCTTTGTCTAGTGGTCCGGTGCTCACTAGCAGTCTGGGGCCCCCTGACAGTCAGGGGCACTAAGCGGCCGCTTACAGTGGAGGAAAAAAAAGCATCTACTTACAGTGGAGGAAAAAACAATTTGGTCCCCTGCTGATTTTGTACGTTGGCAAGATTGAGAAGATCCTCCCGTGTAGTTCTGGGCTAACCGTTCTCATGAACATTGAAACTCCACGAGGTGAGATCTTGCATGGAGCCCCAGACTGAGGGAGATTGACAGTTGTGTTTTTGTGTTTCTTCCATTTGCGAATAATCGCACCAACTGATGTAAACGTCTCACCAAGCTGCTTGGTCTTGTAGCCATTCCAGCCTTGTGTTGGTCTACAATCTTGTCCCTGACATCCTTGGACAGCTCTTTGTTCTTGGCCATGGTGGAGATCTGGAATCTGATTGATTGATTGCTTCTGTGGACAGATGTCTTTTATACAGGTAACAAGCTGGGATTAGAAGCGCTCCCTTCAAGAGAGTGCTCCTACTCTCAGCTTGTTACCTGTATCAAAGACACCTGGGAGCCAGAAATCTTGCTGATTGATAGGGGATGAAATACTAACTTCACTGAGTAAAATCGATGTATAAATTATTTGAAATGCGTTTTTCTGGATTTTTTGTTGTTATTCTGTCTCCCACTGTTGAAATAGACGTACCATTAAACTTATAGACTTACATTTCTTTGTCAGTGGGCAAACATCCAAACATACAAAAACGTTCAAAAAATAATTCTCTCCACTGCATGTTGCTTATGCCTAGGGCCAGCCCTCCACAGGAATACTTATACCCCCACTTACATACACTCATAGACATACACTTTCTCTCCCGACTGTCTATGTCCCGTGTCAATGTATTCACAGTGTTGGTGTATAAAGGAGACAGCACCCCATTCAAGACTCTTAAGATCTTCTGTTCGGGCTAATGGGAATTTCCTTTCAGTTTTGTTTTGGCTTTTCAGTCAGCAATTTTCAATCTGCTTGCTTCTCTCCGAAGCCAACCGCAGTCAAAGCTATACGTCTTTGATCTAGACGAGTAACACAGTTATTCAAGATAATGCCTGTCACATCCCCTAGCAGCTACCGCCTCCTTCCTACATGCCTTATCATATTAGACCTATCCTTGATTAGGATATCCTTCATTAGACCTAGTTCCGCTAGGTCTAATCAACCTGTTTTCATTTCTTCCAGTTCCATGTCTGACCCAATTTGATTCATTCGAACTGCCACGCTTAGTTTAAGCAGCTCTGCTAATTCTGGAATACATTCAACAAAGGAAACCAGACACTCTAAAATGTGTAAACATCTTAAAACTTCTATTGCACTTCATTAGTATGGGATCTAACCAAGTCAATACTGTCAAAACGGTGTAATATTTTAAGTCACTTCAATGATTTGATTTGGTTGTTAATAAATGTGATGTCAATTATTTAGCCCCTTGATGCTTCTTGGGATTTCCTCACTGAGTGTCTCTTGCTGGCTGACCTCCTACCTCTAATAATAGTCTTATAATCCCTATTTTATTTGACACTAATCCCCTTGTCGAGTTAATAGCGGTTGAGATATGTGGGCGGTAACACAGGGTCTTTGTCAACAGGACACAACGTTGCAAAGCTTTTTGCATCCGGTAAACACACATCTTAGTACACAGATTCAGGCAGTACTGTCCCGTTTTGCTCGAGTTGGTTCCATATTTATGCCTGAACCTTGTCTAAATGTCTGTCTTTCCAATAAGGCCATTGTCTTAATGCTAAGGTATTTGAATAGATACAGCATTTTAGACAGATTTGCATGCATTGAAAGAAAGAGTTTGGACATCTGTTCTATTAACTATTTCTATACGTTTCATCCGATATCTTAAATCCAACTAAATCACTTTAGAAAAAAACAGGGCTCTACTGGCTCATAAGGGCTGCATTCAGTAGGCACATACCATCCAGATGAGAAAAGATGTCTAGAGCACAAGCTTGGGGAACATTCTTATGGAAATAGATTGAGTATGACAGACCTACCTCTTTGCTAACTCTATTGTTACTCTGTCACTAAGCTGTTCTTACCTTCCCTAAATGTTTCCCTTCCTGTCCTCTTTCAGCCACCTCACCGCATAAAATGTTTTAGAACATAATTTTCTTCTAAAACAACTAAGCTTGATAGATTTTCAATCTTCTGGATGATCATGATCAAAATATGCTAAATATTTTTTTCCCAACATTAATGTGTTTTCTTTTCCCTCACAGGGAGTGAGTCGCACTCATCTGATTCAGGTAATCACAAATTAATGTCTGCTTACATACGACACAGTGCTCAACTCCAATTTCCTTTTTGACTATCAACCTAGGGAAACAATTACATTGGGGTTGTTGTAAGACCAGACGCCTGGAATTGTATTCCGAGTTGTGCGACTGTAATTCTGTCTCAGATGCTTGGCGGTCACGCAGCACCGACGCTCTAAGGAACGGTGACGATGTCAGTTCCTCCCTTGCTGCCAAGGGCTTTCGCAGTGTCAGACCCAACCTGCAGGACAAGAAGTCTCCAGCACAGGTAAACACACACGCTGACGTAAACGCACACAACCGCAGTGTACCGTTAAGCAACCTCTCCATCAGATGAAAGAGTATTCACGCTATCCTGGTTGAGTTCACAGGCTTAGCGATCCATGTTTTATCCACAGTATTAAAACCAGTGTGTGGTCTTTAGAAGGATGTTTGCGGTTGTAAATCCTAACACGTTGTTCCGTCATTCCGTCAGCAGCAGTGCCTCCGGAGGATTTCCCCTGTCAACTTTTTTCCGCGTATTCAAGTTGATGCGTTTGTTTTTTCAGCGGCTATCGAGAGACAAATCTAAAGATTCCTTTCCTCCCACAGTGTGGTTGTGTGTTCATCTGTGTGTTTATGGCTACATTTGGGGAATATAAACATTACATTTCTTCAAAGTGAGAAATAAAGTATAAGTATTCTGCTTCAGTGTTTTGTACTTTCTACATATTACTCTGAGTTTTTTTGGTCTGTATTCTTACTCTGGGTTTTGTGTTTCTTATTTCCGTCGCTCCACTGTTTAATAAGGTTGCTTGTTACTGTTCTCATTCTCTTATTCTAATTGTCTGCCCAGGCTGTCAATCAGGTCCCTCTCCCGCCCCCTAGGAGAGAGAGCTACTCCTCCCCCAAACCAGGTGCAATCCCTCCCTCCTACAGCTCCCTCCTCACCGAGGCCCTAGGGCCCAGGACACTGTCTCTCTCCAACGAGAAGGCTGTCCTCAAGGAGTCCTACACAGTAAAGAGCACCTCCTCTTTCTCCTACTCTTCAAGAGCCTCCACAACTTCTGGAGCTTCCGCCCGACCCAAATCAGACCAAGGATTTAACCCCCCACAGTCAAACCCCCAGTCTCCCCTAGCCCCCCTTATTGACAAGGACACCAGTAGCAGTTTAGTCTCCACCGCTACCTCCGCCTGCACAGCCACCTCCGCCCAGTGGCAGGTTGCAGAGCGCAAGGTGTCCTCCCTCAGACTCACCCCTGTCCCCGTCCCCGACCCCCCCTCCCACCAAACCGCTCCCGCCCCCTCCTCTCCACCCCCAACCCCCCGTAGGGTCTCTTCCAAGGGCCCCAAGCACACAGCCACCCTCTGCGTCCAGATGGCCCCGCGGAGCCCAGAGCCGACGGGCTCAGATCATCCGGCCCTCACCCCGGAGCCCAAGGCCCTGGCTTATGTCCCTGCGGATGGCCGGAAGGTCATTCCCCCGCCTCCAGTTCCACCTCGACCGGCCGCAGCGGATGTGGTGGTACTTTAACTGACTCCCGATTTCCTAATAAAACCCCACGTTAATGTTCTTCAACCGACCACCCAAACTAATAAAATGTGCGCGTCTGCTGGTGTGTGTGTGTGTCTGCGTGTGCCAGGTTGATCCCCTGGCTCAGGAGCACAGTGTTTTTGATTCCCAGGTATTTTAAAATGTACTAATCAATTTTCTGACCTCACACCCACATTGACAGTGACGCCCTCCTGCGGGTTACGACACCGCGTCACTTCCTGCCCTGTACGGACCACGCATGCACAGCAGCCTCACTCTGAACTCCCTCCTCCCTCCCTTCTCTTCCTCCTTCATTGCCTCCTTCTACCCCACCAGGGTTCGCCTCCTCACCTCCGCCCCCTCAGCACTCGGCACCCCCCTTACAACCGCCGCAGTGCCGACTGCGTGGACCACATGGCGGGTATCAAAGCCATGTCGCCCACCCCGTACGCCCCCTCCCCATACGCCACCCTGGAGCGCGGCGGGGCCGACCGAATTGGCCGGGTTAGCGCGGGAGGCTCGCCCTCGCTGTCCCCGGTGACGGTGTCAGCGCTCAGCCACTACTCCACGTCGACGGCGGGCCTCCTGGAGGAGTTGCAGATCTGTGGGCTCGACTCCCCCGATGCCTCGCCCACGCCCTCGCCCACCCTCAGCCACGCGTCGGCCTCGGCCTACACCACGGGCACCGACGAGGCGCTAACCTCCACCGCTGCTGCAGCCACTAACGTAACTATCCCGCGTCCCCCGCCACTCCGCTAACCGCCACTGCACCGATGGACCGCCAACATCCCAGCCTCTTACCCCAAACAATCACCGCAATCAAGCGCCCGCAAGCCCCTCCCACTAATCTGTCTCGGCGGTAACCACTCCCCCTGCGCGTTTCTGAGGGTTTGTCATGCACTGTGGCCCGGCCTGTGTAACATGTCTGTCTCCCATGCTCAAATGGGACCTTGTGTCATTACCAACTGCCATTAACTCTTTGTAAAGCAACTTCTTTCCTGATGTTTTTTTTTGTTTTTATTGTGTGAGTTTTGCATTTGGGTTTTTCAATGTTGCAATGTCTTTCGTGTGTGCACTTTGTTGTTTTCTAACCAATAATGACATAAATCCTGTTTGTCGACTACTAGCTACCGAACAGACGTGTTCCTCCACCTAACTAACCTGTTACGATTTGAACAATCTTTCTTGGACACTTCTCATTATAGTCTCTCTGACCTGGACCAACTTGGTCTCTGCAATCTACTCTTTCAGCCATTTTGTTCCAACTGGCACACAATTCTTAGAACAGACTCTTCAGTTCTTAGTGCCTTCTTGATCCTTTAACAGCAGACGTTGTGAGCGTATAGGTTTGTGTCCCATGAGAGGTTAACAAGCTGGTTAAAAAGCTTTTTCTGATGCTTCGCCCCTTTGTCTTTGTATCTGTTCCTCCTACAGGGCCAGGCTATTCAAATGGCCATGAACGGAGGTGCACCCCACCCCCAGAGACCCTCCTCGCCACCAGCCTACCCCCCTCTCCCTGCCTCCTTCAGCCCAGGGGCCATCCATAGACACGGTCGGAGCGCAGGTGAGAGCCGGAGTCCACTCCCACACAGTAGGTGGCAGTACCATCCTAAAACCATAGAAGAAGTAGCTGGCCTGGACAACAAAATACAAATGAACTACACCACGTGCAGCGTCAGAATGTTACATCAGCTGTACGGCTCAGTGGGTCTATTTGTATATCTCAGCAGAACCTTCAAAAGTTATTTCTTTCCCACTCTCCTGCCAGCTCAAATACCAGTAAAAAAGAAAACTCTGAATTAAGCTCAAATGTAGAAATCCCATCAAAGCAATGTATCCCAGAAATATTTAGATGTTTTTCAGATGTTTGACATCATTGTGTGGGTAGGCCTCCACACAAGCAAATGGCAATCATTGTTTGCCTGGTGTACTGAGTTCTTCTAATTGAAGAGTATTGACGTAGCTGTAGTGATTTTTTTCCAGAGATTACTTGGTTTTGAAATCCGTATTCTCAGCATTTCTTACCACTCATTATATAATGGGCCTTCAGTGAACATGCCTGGTATTAGGATGTAGAGGGATCGTGGTTGAGAATAACAGGATATGATGTATTTACAGCTATTAGAAGAGGACAGGAACCAATCAATATGGGAAGACAAAGGGAAATGAATTGGCGGCAAAGTGGACCTGACAGTGGGAATAATGCTTAGCAGTGCACTGGCCACATGTTTGCATTGCGCAGGCCCACATTTACTTCTGCCATTTACTCGGAGACCAGTTTATATTTGATAATTACAATTATATTTTATTGTTGTTGTCTTCATGGGGTGTATTATGCATGTGATTTACTGTTTCTCTGTTACTGTCTAAGAAGGGAGTATGTTTGTGTGTGAGTGTGTGTTTCTGGCAAAATGTCATACCCTGATTAAATCCCAAAAAGTGAATTGTGTTCATGACTAGGGTTAGGCATTGGGGCTAGAGGTTTAAGTTAGAATTAGGGTTTGAGTTAGGCATTACCAGTTAAGGTTCGGCATTAGGGCTAGAGGTTTAAGTTAGAATTAGGGTTTGGGTTAGGCATTACCAGTTAGGGTTCGGCATTAGGGCTAGAGGTTTGAGTTAGAATTAGGTTTTGGGTTAGGCATTACTATTTATGGTTCGGCATTAAGGCTAGAGGTTTGAGTTAGAATTAGGGTTTGGGTTAGGCATTACCAGCTAGGGTTCGGCAATAGGGCTAGAGTTTTGAGTTAGAATTAGGTTTTGGGTTAGGCATTACTAGTTAGGGTTCGGCATTAGGGCTAGAGTTTTGAGTTAGAATTAGGTTTTGGGTAAGGCATTACCAGTTAGTGTTCGGCATTAGAGCTAGAGTTTTGAGTTAGAATTAGGTTTTGGGTTAGGCATTACCAGTTAGGGTTCGGCATTAGGGCAAGAGGTTTGAGTTAGAATTAGGTTTTGGGTTAGGCATTACTGGTTAAGTTGTCGGTCCCTGTGTGTTGTCTGGGACCGCCGACTTATTGACTTATATATCAGATCTGAAACCTTTCTTCCCTCCTCCCCTTCTTCACTGGTCTGTCGCCCTTCACAACCACCCCCACCCTCCATACAGAAGGCTCAGAGACAGTGATGCGGGAGTCTGTGGTCTCAGGCCACAACAGTGTGAGTAGCACAGTGCCCATCGCCCACTTCTCTGAAGAGGAGAAGAGAGTGACGGTGATGAAGGCACCCCATTACGAGGGCATAGGCCCCGTGGATGAGACGGGCATCCCCATCGCCATTCGCACGGTGAGGGGGGCACGCTCGTACAAACACTAACACACACACGTTGGGACTTACACAGTTAGGTGGAAAACGTAGTACACCACTTTTATATTTTTTATATAGGTGTATATATTGATATGTAATCTTTACTTCAACACTATTGAGATAAATTCAGATAATCTAATTGTTCTAAGGATTGTTCTTATTTTATTCAAGCAAATTCAACTGAAAAGCATTTTCAGATTGCGGGGGAGAAGTATAGCTGGTGTTGCCCCCTGGCTGAAATAACTTCCAGAAGCCATTTATTGTAAATGTCTATCTGTGTCTTACATCAACTAGAAGGAATGTTTTCCACTATTTGTTTTACAGTACGTCTTCAACTGTTTTATGTTTAAGGGCTTACTTGCAGGCAAGACCCACTTAATGTTCCCCTACAGCATTTTGATAGGTCTGGGCTTGGAATCAAACATTCCATAACTCTCCACTTCTTCTTTTGACCTTTTCTGTTGGAGCTCTGCTTGTGTGTTTTTCATCATTTTCCTGTTGCAAGATCTATTGTTGTGTTCAGCTTCAGCTTTTTTGACCGATGATTGTCTGGTACATTATGGAATTGATTGACTCAATGAGGACAAGATGACCAAGCCCTCAGACAGCAAAGCAGCCTCAGACCATAATGCCACTGCCTCAGTGTTATGAGGTTATTATGGCACATCGTTCTGGTAGTCCTGGTCTTTACCCTGACATTGTCTGGCAAATGTCAGTTGTGTGTTGAATATTTTTTGGCATCTCCCATCTAGGCAAAGTTTGTGCAGTCTTTCTGACCTTTAACATTGATTGCGGCAACAGAGGCCTTCAGATCCATTGATGTTACGCTGGGGTTTTTAGAGACTATAATGAGTCACATTAATGTGTTTGGAATTTAGCTCAAATATCCATGTCTCCAAATGACAGAAGAGAAAGAAGAACAACTTTCCTGGGGTACACTAGAACAAGGAGAAATAAACTATTTGGAAAAAGACTACATGACACATATAGTAAAGTGAAAGTAAGCTGCTATACTAGGAATAGGTTTCCATTTTGGATGTGCCCAGTGTGTGTAGAGTTTCATGGCTCACCGTTTTGTCATGTTTTGGGGAACGTGGAGTATCTCTGGTCCTGTAGGTCAGTGGCTGTCTGAAATGCGATCAGGTCCCAGTGGGAGGAATGCTTTGGTCATGTCAGCAGCTTTACACCCCTTACTTAGAGCTCTTTTTCCTTCTACATCACATGCCCCCTCAACTCTCTTCCTCTCTCTGCCAACTGTAATGAGGGACTTAGTTGAAGCCTTTATATTTTTGCTGCAGGAGAGTTTGCAGCCTGTTTGTGTGGGTGTGTGCTCACTTCCAAGTGTGTCGGAGTACGTATCTGAGCTATGTATGCTAGTGCTTCAGAGTGAGTGAGGCGGAGACGCACATTGGCCACTATTGGGTATACCTGCTCAAGCCAAACAGTGGTTTAGATTGGGGATTAAGGCACAATAATTGGTGTGATTGTTGGCGCCAGATGTGGTGGTTCCAGCATTTCTGAAACCGCTATGATTTTCACCCAGTACAGTCTGTCGGGTTTACTGGGAATGGTGCAATGAACAATAAAAGCATTCATTCTGTGGCAGTTCTGTGAGCTTAATCCTATTTTTAATCAAGAGGTTATGGGGGAATGGCCAGACTCATTCAAGTCGACAGAAACGGCACAAATACTCAAATAACCACTCAAAGAGAAAGACGGAAGATCTCCAGCCACAGACCGAGAGAGATGGAAGGAGACTCGGAAAGCTCCAGAGAGAGAGACAGAAGCGCTGTGAGGGCGGAGAGCATTCTTCTCACCACTCTCAATTGTTTTGGCATTAGAGGGGCCAGTAGGCATGTGTGGAGGCCAGGCTCGGGCCGTCCGGATACTCCCGGTCAAACCCCCTCATCTCTCCCTAATCAGGTCTCAGTGACGCTCATTGCTATTGACTGGCCAGGCGATGATCTTCCCTTGTTGCCAGGTGACAGCTTTCACACGTTGGTGTGTGTGGCAAACACAGACGTTCCTTTTGCACGTCTCCTGTGTAGTTCATCTGTCATTCTGTAATTGTCGTTGATTGCTGATGGTGATTGTGTCTCCTTTCCCCCCCAAACAGACGGTGGACCGGCCGAAGGACTGGTACAAGACCATGTTTAAGCAGATCCACATGGTTCACAAAGCAGGTGAGGGGAGGTCAGGTCCTCATAATTCCCAAAGCAGGTGAGGGGAGGTCAGGGCCAAATGGTTCACAAAGCAGGTGAGGGGAGGTCAGGTCCTCATAATTCCCAAGGCAGGTGAGGGGAGGTCAGGTCCACATAGTTCACGAAGCAGGTGAGGGGAGGTCAGGTCCTAATGGTTCACAAAGCAGGTGAGGGAAGGTCAGGTCCTCATAATTCCCAAAGCAGGTGAGGGGAGGTCAGGTCCAAATGGTTCACAAAGCAGGTGAGGGGAGGTCAGGTCCAAATGGTTCACAAAGCAGGTGAGGGGAGGTCAGGTCCAAATGGTTCACAAAGCAGGTGAGGGGAGGTCAGGTCCTCATAATTCCCAAGGCAGGTGAGGGGAGGTCAGGTCCACATAGTTCACGAAGCAGGTGAGGGGAGGTCAGGTCCTAATGGTTCACAAAGCAGGTGAGGGGAGGTCAGGTCCTCATAATTCCCAAGGCAGGTGAGGGGAGGTCAGGTCCACATAGTTCACAAAGCAGGTGAGGGGAGGTCAGGCCCAAATGGTTCACAAGAGTAAGCAGACTAAGGGTTCCTCGGCACTGGACCAGAAAAGTGCGGTCAAGGTGTCTGCTGTCTGTCCATTTACTGACTACCGTTTACTGAGACTTGTCACACACCTGGAATGGGTTTGTGTCCGGTGTGTTTGTTTTTCATCCAGTCTATGTTACAGCCCTTGTTAAGCCAGAACCTGTTAGGAAAATAGTGGAAGGGGAGAGACCGAGACAATATGGGGAAGAGAGAGGACAGTGAGAGAGAGAGTGTGAGACAGCTTGAGAAAGCTAGAGCGAGAGTATCTGCGATAACGGCAGCCTCCGGGAATACCCTTTGCAGCATCAGCAACAGCCCAATCCAACACTCTCTCAGTGAAAACAATATCCTGAGCAAATTTCAAGTTGGCTTCTTACCAAAATACAGCACGCCAGACCATATGCGCAGCCTTCTAACAAACAAACATCAGATAACCATGAATCCCTTTCCTTTGCAGAGCTCAGCCTCGTTGTATTGGACTGGCTAGGAAATGTTTACTGTTTACAGACAATCTGATGCTTCTGCCTCCACTCGTGGAGGTCTGCACATCCTAATTCAGATCAGACTGGAAATACTGTAGCCACCTATAGAGAGAGAGGAGTTAGACAGAGAGAGGGGAAGTCAAGAGAGACAGACTAAACAGAGAGAGGAAGTAGAGGTGTGGGGGTGGGACAAGCGGAGTTGAATCCACCTACGGCTGCACTGCAGGGAACTCTGATCCATTGCGTGGGCTTCGCCAAATCACATTGTCAATGTGAGACAGGTTTCTTAACGGTGCACACACACACACTGCCGGCTTACCGTTGTTCTCAAAGGATAACCTCAATGGTCAGCCGCACATTCTCCTTGCTCCTTATACAGAATACGCCATCCTGATTGGCTGCCTAGAACGCCTTCGGTTTTCCACAGGGGTTATTCCCTGAGACATGCAGCACATTTTTTTGCAGCGATGGAGCTGTAGAACGTGTGTGTATGCACAAAGAGATGCAGGGAAACAGCTGCTCTCAGCAGATGTCTGTGGTGGGTGTGTGTGTATGTGTGTGTGTGAGCGTGCGTGCGCACTGTGTGTCCCGCTCACATCCTACCATATTCCTACAGACGACGACTATGCGGACACGTACAACGCCACATATGCTGTCGTTGCTGACAACGGTACGAATCACGCCGGGTCTTTGGACCTACATGGGATTGAGAACTGTGCCATTTGTTTTTCTCGCTGTGTTCAAGGGCAAGCAGCTCACAAAACAACTTTGTCCTACCCCGCCCTCTCTCGCTTTCTCTCGTTGTACCTCCTTCCTTTTATCGCTCCCTTTCTCTGCCTGGCATCCTCCTCTTTCCCCCCGGTCCCTCGTAGACCCATGTGTCCAGGCCTCCAGCACTACCATGGCCCACCCTCCCCCCAGGACGCACACGTACCGGCCGTTGGACAAGAGCCAGCCGGACAACGGGGGACCCGGCACCTTCCGGGAGCCCTGTCCCTCCCCCGTCCCCCCACAGCTCCCGCCCATGCCGTCTCTTCTCCAGCTGAGGTCAAGAGACGGGGACCGGGAGCGTGACTCATCCGACCCCATGTGAGACAGCAAACCACGTTTTCTTCCCGCCTCATTCTAGTCCTACAGCTAATTACAAGGAATCTTAGGCCTAGTTGGCAATGTACGCAGAGCCATGGACCTTGAACCCCGACCCAAGGCCCAGTCCCACTAAGACTGTCGCAGTATGGGCTATTTATCTCAGTGCTAGTACCTAGACCTAGTCACGTGGCGTTGACGTCACACTGATTTCGGGCCATCATCACACTTAATGTCCGCTTTCTTTATTTTTGACAGGAATCAATGGGGTCCTCCAGATAGTAAAGTGGACACTAGAAAGTATCGCGCAGAGCCCCGGAGCATCTTCGAGTACGAGCCGGGAAAGTCATCCATTCTGGAGCAGGAGAGGCCGGTAAGTGGCCACAACCACCACTTGTTTCCTGTTTTTTCTCAGCCTACATCAAGTCAGATGGTGGGGTTCAAATCCAGTCAACCAGGTTAGAGGAGTTCTTGTTCAGTTCAGTGCAGGGGACGTCACAAACCCTTCTCACAGCCGCATTGAGTCTGAAACCTCAGCCCTCCATTTTCATTTTCCAAGCATTCAGAGCTCCATTTTCCATAATTCCCTCCTAATCTACAGCTTTTTTATGTGGAAACTCCGACTATCGTTGTTGGAGAGCTAAATGGAAGCACAGCGTTTTGTTCCAGACCCGCACAAACCGTTACAGACTGAAAAAGAGGTGTGTCAATCCTTGCGCACACAATGGCTCTGTCCACTAGAACGGAGATGGAGACCCCTGCGCTTAACTCTAGTAAGAGGCTTTTAGAGGTCCATACCTGGGATCAGCTTGCCTTTCCCAAGTCTAAAGCTCACCCGTCAGGGGAATGAACCCAAAACCCACATTAAAGCAGATCAGTGTCAAGCAGTAACTCTGTTCTATTCTGCGTTCTGAAAGCGGTCTTCTGTAATTGCCAGCTAATTTGGGTTGATGTTCTTGCTAAGGTCAAGCAGAAAAGCAATTATGTAATATAGGTCTATTTTTAAGCCCTAAAGGAGACATTATATTTTTTATTGAGAACTGAGTTATGATGACGTATGGAGGTTTTCATTGGTCGTATTGACATTTATTGATTGGCTTACCACTTGATCTTCACAGGCATTGAAAGGTATTCACTGTATGGTGTTTCCAAATTTGTCAGTGGTTTTTCTGTTTTCACTCACACTTCTTGATGCTGGGTGTTTGGGCAACGCCCAAATGTAATTTCACTTTCCAAAGCATTTCCTTATGAAGAGTTTCAGATTCCTTTTTACCCTCAAAAAGCACCAACAGCATCCAGTGTTTTTGTTTCTCCTCCCAACTGGTCTTGAAAGGAGGAGCAGGGTGAGTTAGATCAGTGTATTTGATTGAGCAGGCTGGAGCTTTACAGCCATCCTCCTGGAGAGCTGACTGCTGGTGGGGATCCTCCAACCCTGCTGGAAACCTATTGATTCGGTCAGAGCAACAACTAGAGCAACCGCCCTGCAGGAGGATGGCTGCCCGGGAGGAGGATGTGCCTGAGAGAAGTGACTCATCCGGACGATTCGTAAAGAAATTGACAACTTTGGTCTTCCCTTGAAAATGGCCCTTCTCCACCCAGATATCAGAAGTAATGACCTCTCAATGCTAATATAACTCCCTTTCATATTAGCCAAGTATCTTTACATGTGACAACACTGAAGACATGACACTTTGCTACAATGTAAAGTAGTGAGTGTGCAGCTTGTATAACAGCGTTATTTGCTGTCCCCTCACGATAACTCAGCCATTAATGTATATACTGCTGGCAACAAAAGTGAGTACACTGCTAAGTGAAAATGTCAGAATTGGGCCCAAAGTGTCAATATTTTGTGGGGCCACAATCATTTTCCAACACTTTCTGAACCCTCTTGGGCATGGAGTTCACCAGAGCTTCACAGGTTGCCACTGGAGTCCTATTCCACTCCTCCATGACGACATCACGGAGCTAGGGTTTGTTAGAGACTTTGCGCTCCTCCACCTTCCGTTTGAGGATGCTCCACAGATGCTCAATAGGGTTTAGGTCTGGAGACATGCTTGGCCAGTCCATCACCTTTACCCTCAGCTTCTTTAGCAAGGCAGTGGTCGTCTCCGAAGGGAGGGGATCATGCTCTACTTCAGTCATAGTCACAGTACTTGCTGGCATTCATGGTTCCCTCAATGAACTGTAGCTCCCCAGTGCCGGCAGCACTCATGCAGCCCAAGACCATGACACTCCCACCACCATGGTTGACTGTAGGCCAGACACTTCTTTGTACTCCTCACCTGGTTGCCGCCACACACGCTTGACACCATCTGAACCAAATAAGTTAATCTTGGCCTCGTCAGACCACAGGACATGGTTCCAGTAATCCATGTCCTTAGTTTGTTTGTCTGTAGCAAACTGTTTGTGGGCTTTCTTGTGCATCATCTTGAGAAGAGGCTTCCTTTTGGGACAACAGCCATGCAGACGATTTGATGCAGTGTGCGGCGTATGGTCTGAGCACTGACAGGGTGACCCCCCACCCCTTCAACCTCTGCAGCAATGCTGGCAGCACTCATACGTCTGTTTCCCAAAGCCAACCTCTGGATATGACACTGAGCACGTGCGCTCAACTTCTTTGGCCGACCATGGCAAAGCCTGTTCTGAGTGGACCCTGTCCTGTTAAACCGCTGTATGGTCTCGGCCACCGTGCTGCAGCTCAGTTTCAGCGTCTTGGTAATCTTCTTATAGCCTAGGCCAGGGGTGGGCAAACTACGGCCCGGGGGCCAAATGCGGCCCGCGAGGCTGTCCCATCCGGCCCACGGAATGTAATAAAATTATTTTGGGGGGAATTAAAAAACCAACTCACCAGCCCATTCTTATACATCTGAGTCAGAATTTTAACTATTTACACCTTATATGGGATCTACTGTACATATGTAATGTATGTTTTAACTTTTGCCCTTTTCTGTCCTCCAAATCAATTATGATTAACAAATTACAAAAACAAATGTGGCCCTCCATTTCATTTCAAAATCCTGATGTGGCCCCCGAGCCAAAATATTTGCCCACCCCTGGCCTAGGCCATCTTCATGTAGAGCAACAATTATTTTTTTCAGATCCTCAGAGAGTTCTTTGCCATGAGGTGCCATGTTGAACTTTCAGTGACCAGTATGAGTGTGTGAGCGATGACACCAAATTTAACACACCTGCTCCCCATTCACACCTGAGACCTAGTAACTCTAACGAGTCACATGACACCAGAAAAAGGCTAATTGGGCCCAATTTGGAAATTTTCACTTGGGGATGTTCTCACTTTTGTTGCCAGCGATGTAGACATAAATGGCTGTGTGTTGAGTTATTGTGGGGGGACAGCAAATGTACACTGTTGTACACTCACTACTTTACTTTGTAGCAAAGTGTTATGTCTTCAGTGTTGTCAGATGAAAAGACATAATCAAATATTTACATCAATGTTTTGGGTGTACTCACTTTTGTGAGATACTGAGTGTGTGTATGTATGTATATATATATATATATATATATATATATACAGTTCTGGTCAAAAGTTTACATACACCTGTCATGGCAGTATGAGTTTCCAATAAGTACTACAACTCTTATTTTTCTGTGATGGAATCATTAGAGTACGTACTTTTCGTCACAAAAAACAGTCATGAAATTTGGTTCTTTTATTACTTTATTATGGTTCTTCACAAAATGTGACAAACTTTTGACCACAATTGTGTGTGTGTGTGTGTGTATATATATATATATATATATACATAGATATATACACAGTCTTGTGAAACAATTAGGACACCCCATGAAATATTTAGTTATTTTTTAAGACATGGACATTTCAATATTTTATCTTTTTAAACAATATCTATAGATGAAGGTGATGTAATTGAACCAAAAACAATCAAATTTTAACCATGATATCATTTATTTAACAAAATGTCTCCTAATAGCTGGTATCAGGCCATTTCTCAACCATTCCACTGTCTGGAAAATAATTCAAGGACAAGCATGGGGGTGAAAATGCAATGGTTTGGGGCTGCTTTTCAGCTAGCTCACTATAATACTATCTTGAGGAACATGTAAGACCATCTGTCTGAAAGTTAATGCTGAAGCGGATGTGGACTATGCAACACGACAATGGCCCAAAACATTCCAATAAATCCACCAAGGAATGGTTCAAAAGAAAGAAATGGTGAGTTCTGGAAATGGGCTGTGCATGCAAGGAACCCCTCAAACATCACACAGCTGAGAGAATACTGCATGAAGGGGTGGGAAAAAGTTTCTCCCAGTCGATGTCAGAGGTTCTTTCAGCCAATTAGGGCAATACCAACTACTTTTTTCGTAGTAGGAAGTGGCATCTTTGTTAAATAAATGATTTCATGGTAAAAATGTAATGTTTTTTTGTTAAGTTACCTTTATTTATAAAGGTTTTTTTTCATAGAAAAGGGCGAGTCACCTCTTCAAGCTAAAGGCGTTATTGCAAGTCAGATAAAAGAAAAATTCATTCCAAGAACGTCAGTAGTGTTGGGCAGTCTGTTACTGTTGAGCAACGCATAAACTACATCTCCCAGTAGACCCAGAGACAGTAAATGTCACTGGCGGTCTGTGGCATGCCAGGCCACTGCAGTGCATCATTCGCCCCCCGGGGAACCTGATGGAAAACGAGGAATAATCCCCATCATCACCCTATTGGAGTCGTCACGCCACTGCCAGTACTCATGTCCTCCGGGAGAAGTTGTGGGAGTGTTTACTCTTCAGTTTTTGTGCATTCCGCTCAGAGGGCCCAAAGTTAACTTTGGAGAAAGGAATCTGGTGGGCTGAGTACATTGCGGTTTTAAAAGAGAGCAGGCGATTGCCGCTGGTTAAGGTTAGGCTGAGCAAGAATATCTCCACAGGTTTTTGCCTCAACATTGTTGTTTTTTCCGCTCAGCAGGTCACATTATGCAATAACAGTTAGTTCTGCGGATATGGGGCTTATTTGGAACACCAGTTGAGATTTGTATGGTGTGCTGCAGAGCTTCTGACTAGGGCCCTGTCTAACCCACCAGAGCAGGTTTCTAATGTTTTCATTTGAACGTGGACTACCAGCACAGCAAGACCTAATGTTTAAGCTAGATAGATGCTTTCCCTGAGGAGAGCTTAAACCGTTCCACGTCAATGTACAGTGCAATTAGAAAGTATTCCGCCCCCTTCACTTACAAAATGTAACATTACAGCCTTATTCTGAAATGGATGAAATAGATTGTTTTCCTCATCAATCTTTACACAGTACACATAAGGACCAACCAGCAAATGTTTTTGTTTTAGTTTTTAGCAAATATATTAAAATATCACATTTATTTTTTCATAGAGCTCGAAGATAGGATTGTGTCATGGCGCAGATCAGGAAAGGGTAGGAAAACATTTTTGCATCATTGAAGGTCCCCAAGAAAACGATGCCCACCAATGCTTTTCCGAAATCTAGCCACCCTGCCAAACTGACAAATTGGTAGAGAAGGGCTGTGGCCGAGATCCTGATGGCAACTTTGACGGAGATCCTGTGTGGAGATTGTAGAATTTTCCAGAAAGACCACGCTCTTTTCCAACCCACTCCCCTTGGTGTTTGCCTAAAGGCCCCTACAATACTTTCAGACTTTCTCTAGTCTAATTAAACCAAGGTTGAACTCTCATAGTTTTTGTTAAAGTGTGATTGTCTTTGAGTGGCCCAGCCAGAGCCCAGACTTGAACCTGATCTTATATCTCTGGAGATTCCTGAAGAATGCAGTGCATCAACATTTGCCAGCCAACCTGACAGAGCTTGAGAAGATCTGCAGAGAAATATCATTTTTCAAAAAAAACATAACAATCAGAAATGCAAATGGAAAAAATAAAAGTTAGTTAATAAATTCTGCAAATGTTTGACTCACTAGGTTTTCCTTAGGAAGATATGGCCCCCTGCTGGAGAACTGTAAACACGACATATTGCATGAATTCTCCTTGTTTGGCGTTTTCAGATGTAGTTTGACTTGGATATGAACCGGATACCCATGGGCAATTCAGTTCACTGCTTATGTCTCACTTTTAGCAGGTGATAATGCTAAGATCACAATCTTATTTACGACCAGGAAGTGATTATGTTTAAGTGTCATGCTCAAAGACGGAACGACAGGGTTTTAACTTCACCTTGTCAGCTCTGGGATTTTCTGGCTCTACGGCTCTTGACCACTTGGCTACCCTGCTGCCCCGAATGTTTACCTCAATGTTCAACTGTCCGTCTTCTCCATCAAGTCTCTGCAGCCAGATGCTGCCCCCCCCCGATCCTAACCATGAGATCCGTGTCTTTCCATGTGTTTTCTCTTCCCCCTGTCCCCCACTCTCTCTCTCTCTTTCTGTGGCTCTCCACTCCTCTATCCAGACCTATAAGCTAAACCCAGATGACATAGATTTAGAGAACGAGCCTTGGTACAGGTTCTTTTCCGAGCTGGAGTTTGGCCGTCCGGTAAGTGAGGGTCCGTAACTCCCAACGCACCTCGGCAACCCCGCTTTAGGTGTTACCCTCCCCCCACTCCTCCTTCCGATGACCCCACTGAAGATAGATGTGAAAACTGTAGTCCCGGAGTTCTCCAACTCCCATACCGGAGTGCTTTTTTGGTGTGCAAGCTTTTGTTCTAGCCCGGTTGTAAACGCACCTTACTCCATAAAAGGCCGCCTCCCCCTACACCTCATCACTAACATTCAGAGAGTTCTGACTGTAGTCAAGACCAAGATAGGCCGAAACCGGTGTCACGTTGCTGGGTTGGAACAACAGTCTGTACTGCAGGGTCTCGTCCGGACCAGAGTCGGGGGACCTCCCCACTAGTTTGTTCTGGCATGCTGTTAGGGGCTTGTGGTGTGCTCTTTGTGACTGCTCTTGTCTTGTCTCTTCGTCTCGGTGTGCTGGTTTTGCGGGGTGTGGCTGTGTTGTTACCAGTTGGCCTCAAAACACATTGAAGGCAACGAACAACCCTCACGTTGACCAAACCCTTAAATAGACATCTTTCTGCAAGGGAAAACCGATCATTTACATTTATTTATGTATAAATATTTATATAATTATACATTTAATTGTCAAATGAATGAAGTATAGACTTTAATTCACACTTGTATGTAGGAAACTGCACTCTTTTTGTTCATGGTCAACCTCCAATATTAGCTGTGTAGATGCAGTGGATATAAAAGGGTATTAAGTATCATGACGTTTTTGTGGGTGCATGTTCTAAAGATTTGTGAAAGTAGACAACTAGTGAAGAAACCGATGGGTTTCATGTCAAGTTTCTTTTTACTTGCATGGAGTCATCATAGAGCCTGTTTGGTAAAGGGTTTTTACATGATCTGTAATAGATTTCTCTATTTAATTGTCAGTGTCCTCTCTGATCCTGATATACATAATGGTTGTGGATGTGATGAATAATAACAAATCACAGTAAAAGCTTGCAGAATCACCAAATTGTGTTCTGGGATGTAGTCAATATATTTTTACTGAAACAGGTTATTGTTTATGTGAACATAATTTGTTCATGTTAAGACTATCGGTCTGCAAAACGGTCTGCTTAAGTCACCTCTGAACAGTGTTTTTTTTCTCCAATCAGTGCTCGATAAAATATAGACTTCATCTTGTGTCCCATTTCATTAGCATTTTTTTTTTACCATTTTAATCAATCTCCACAAACTTGTTAATTCGTGCCGTCACCAATGCCATGTTCGGTTCATGTCACCTCAATAAACCTCCTAATTGGCCTCACTTCACCAATACGTACATTTCTTTTCTGGGGCCTTATAGACACAGACATGGCATGTCTTCATCATATTGTTTTTGTCCGTTCTGTGAGGTAAAACATTGGGATTTTGCATGCAACATACAGTCCGTTAAGCGGCCACATTGTATAATGACCCATTTTGGCGGTCGTTTCCAGATGCAAGTTCTTTTACAATGTGTGAATACCACTGTTGAACAGCTGGGGGAGTAGCAGGACTTGAACTGAGCTGAACAGCCCAAAAGAAACGAATACTCATGACCTGCACAAAATACCGTAGCATTACTATAGTTATATACTACATTCATGTGTTTAGCGTAGAGTTCTTGATGGATAAATGAATTGACAGCATTGGTTCAGAATATTGCACAGAATATTGTTCTTCCTGCTACTCTGATGTGTCCGGCTTATGTGGCTGGTTTTAGACATATTTATTTCTATCCCTCCTCCCAAGTGTGTAGTCATCCTAACCCCTAAACCTGAGGGGATCTAAAAGCGCTTCAAGGCATTGGGTAAGGGTTACCTTGTGATGACTGGAGTTCCCTTTCAACATCATGTTCCTTACACCCGGCTAATTTATTTCTAATCAATTGATACGTCCACACTTGCGGGGCGGGGTCTCGAAATGGTCTGATTGATTTTCTGAGCTGTTAGCTAGATGTCAAAAAGATCGAAGGAGAGGTTTGACTAATGTTATGTTTGAGTTTGACCGTGTTCAGGTTTGAATCCCTTCACTGTTGGATAGACGCCCCTTCCCTCTGCTTTCTGCCTCTTTGTCCACATGTTAGTCATGTTTGCTTGTGCAACGCTTGGTGTTTCTGATCTAACATACTGTTCCAGTTGAGTTTTGGAATTGGCTTGATGTAAAGTGTGTTTTTGTGCATTCTTGAATATAGGAGTGTGCTTTGCTTTTGCGTGTTTTGAAACTCCATCTCCTGTTCCTCTGTGTCTTTTAACGGATGTCACTCTCCTCTCTCCACCCTGTTTCCCCCCCCCTCCGTCTTTCTCCCGCCACTCCATCTTCACCTCTTCCTCCTCCTTGTCCTCGTCTCCGCTGCTTTGGGCTCAAGCCTCCTAAAAAACGGCTGGATTATAATCCAGACATCTGCCCTCGCCGACTCACCGAGGTAAACACTGTCACAACATTCATATGCATTGTAATTTAGGCCGGGGGTTCTGGTCAGTGCTGTCTCACTGACTCCTCATCATAGTAAATGCCTTTCTAAGGAGTTGGCAAGACCCACATTCTCACTGGTGCCCAGGCAGAAATTTCAATTGGATTTCAACTTCGATGGCTTGATCTTTACATGTTAGAATTTGAATGTCAGGGAGTTGTACTGTGACAAACTATACAACTATAGCTGTTTGTGTACACTGTACTGTATGTGTTGTAATTACACTGTACCTGTACAATCTACCCATGAAATCACAATGAATTACTATGGGTGACCTCTACTACAAACAATTGGTGTGTACAACATAGCAAGGTGTTTTCAAATTGCTTCATCTTTCGTCATCTATATCAGCCATATAGCTCATTCAAGTCACAATTATCTTCACCTGCCGGTGTTTGCTTAGCCTGTGCTATCGGTCAGGTGCCTTTTCCTATTGCGGGGATGGACTATTGTAAAGAATTTATCGATCTGATCTTGATCTCTCATCTGTCTGTTGTCTATTTGTGTACACTAGTTATTGACACCATTGTATCAATGTGCTCCGCTCTCAGTTTGTACAACTTCTCCTTCCCAATTTCTCAATTACCATTGACAACTCCAAAGTCCCTCCTTCCCTTCAGGTCAAGAGTTTAGGTGTCATTCTCGATAGCACACTTTTCTTTTTAAAACACATCAATAATCTCACACGGTCTGCTTACTTCCACCTATGCACTATCCACCGTCTTTGTCCATCACTCACACCCAACAACACTGCTATTCTTATCCATGCACTCGTTACTTCCCGTATTGATTATTGTAATTCCCCTCTCTCTTACCACACAAGTCCATCCATAAACTACAATTGGTTCAGAACTCAGCTGCCCGTATTATCACCAAAACCCCACCCACTGAACACATCACTCCACTCCTCAAGCAACTGCACTGGCATCCTGTCCAATATCGTATTGATTTTAAGATTCTTCTCCTCACTTTTAAATTCCTCCACAATCTTGCTCCTCCATACCTCTCTGAACTCCTCCAGCCTTACACTCCATCCAACACTCTCCGATCCTCCTCTTCCTCCCTGCTTTCCAATTCCTCTGCCCGCCTCTCCACGATGGGGTTGAGAGATTTCAGTCATTCTGCCCCTCGCTTCTGGAACTCCCTCTATCCATCCGTACCTTACAGTCTCTACCCACCTTTAAAACCTCCATCAAAACTCACCTATTCCGGCTGGCCCACCCCACATAACTCCACTCTCCATCAAATCTATGGATATGTTGCTTTCTAATTTTATATCTCTAATTGTAAAATCTGTTTTTTCTATTTATATTTGCCTGTTTTAACTGTTCTACTGCTATGTTAACTGTAAGGTGTCCTTGAGCGCTATGAAAGGCGCCCATAAATAAAAAGAATTATTATTATTATTAATGTGAATTTTAAGACATTTTGCAATTTAGCAGACACTTGTACATAGCAATAGAGTAGGGAGTGTGTACATCTTTGTAGTAAAGCCATACCGTTCTCCACCAGCTACTCCACCAGCTGAGCCACACAGAACTTGAGAACGGTGTTGGTCATAGGGGGTAGACTGCTTCCCTTAATGCTTCAATGCCACTTGAAGCCAATCCAATGAGTCCATTTCGGCTCTTACTGTGACGCCTATTAATCTCAAAGTGTGAAAGGGCACCTCCCTTGCTCTTCCCCTTGGTCCTTCGATTCACCCATGCCCTTTCTTCCCTCCGAAAGAACCTCTGCAACAGCTACAAGGTCAGAATCAGGGCCTCCCCGCCCACCAGGTGGAGCATGCAGAACTCGGTCACGCCTCCAGCCGGTGGGGCGGTTTGAGCGCTGCGTGAGCTGAGCATCGTGGGTACGGCGGAAGCTTCCGCAACTGGTCTTTGTTCCCGCGGCTCTGACTCGTCCTCTCTTTTGTTGTCCGTCCTCTTTCAGACGTCGCTGTTCCTCCATCCGCCTGTCGACCGCGTTCCAGAGAGGCCGGCGAGGTGAGTCTCCGTTTCACTCTTGGTCTTTCTTTCTTGGATTCTCTGTCTTTTTCTCTCACTTTTACAACACCAGTAGGCCAAGTAGAGTTGTAGCGGGGCTTTGCAAATTCTGTCTTCCTCTCTCTCCTCATCTGAATTTCTTGCCCTCACATTCACAACAGGGTGTCTCTTTGGTGTGTTCATTTGTATCTGTGTGTGGTGGCTGGCTCTAACCCTGCATACATTATCCCCTCAACCTATTGATTCGGTCCTTTAGCCCCGCTACCCCCCTCCTCCTTTCCCTTTCACCAATGCAACGCTCGACCAGTTATATTTACCTTGCCTATATAGAATGGTTGAAAAGCAGTCTCATGAAGAACCTGTGTGGTTCTTGGCTAGGATTGTGTTTATTGGTATCGGCGCTTGCTTGTTTAGTCAGTAAAACCACTCTGAAAGTTCAAGGCATGGGAGACCTTTTGTTTATTGAATGGACGGTTTAGAATGAGATTGGGAGGACGGCACAGATGGGAAAGAAACCAATTCGTCTGAGCTTGGGCTTTGTCTGAACTCTCACCTCCCCATGTGGTGGAGCTCCGACCTCTACAACAGACTCCAGCGTTGGTCCAGGGCTATTTCCGGAACAGCAGTGCTCAGGCGCACTCTGATCATAATATCAACTCAACGTTGGATGAATGGCTTTTCTAGTGGTAACATGAATTAATCATGTCCAACACATTAGCTTTGTCCTTCGAGGGCTTATTCAACCATCGTCTTTTCTTTTGTATTAATGTATCTTTATCGAAGCAACGAATAGGCAGTAAATGCTGCGATACCAAAGGGAATAATAGCACAGATGATTCCCTTTGGTATCGCAAAAGTGAATAATAACACACATTATTCAATTAGATGGGTCAATTGGAACAATCTGTAATACAAGTTAAGACTTGATAGCCTACATTTTCCAACAACTGATCTCCTTTTATTCCACAACAACAAATGGGCAGCTTTGTCATTGGGCTGAAACAAAAGCCCAGTTTAAAGAATTAATTCCTGGAAGTAATAAGTTATGAGAAGGGAAGAAAAGAACAGAACAGGTGAAACTTTCTGTCACCGTTGTCCCCCAGCGCTGCCAGCGACTACAGGAAGAGAAGGAAGTCGGAGCCGTCAGGTGACCAGGCCAAGGTCCAGGTCTCCCCAAAACCACTGGACCACAAAGGCAGCAGCTCTCTGAAGAAACCAGCTGCACGCTCCTCCCCCTGCTCCCCTTCCAGAGCTAAAGGTACACGCATACACACACAAAGTTAGTAAATACTTAACACGTGCATAATGTGAATACATACACAAACACTGGACCACTACAGAGCCAAAAAGACACAGAACACACATACTGTGCACAGAGACACACACATACTGGAACTCTATGGAGCACCTTGAGGGATCCAGATAAGATTAAAAGGCTACAGGCTTGCTTGCATATACAAAGCCTTTGTCTGTGCTTCCTTACAATGTGTCTGATACCCCTTATACTGTCATCTTCTCACGATATGCTTGGGGCTTCTTCCAGGTCAAGGAGCTTTCTCTATAGCCTTTTTGTTGACACTGTAAAGAAACAATGATGCTACACAAGCTAATGGAAATTTACTATTCATTTATGTCTGTTTCAGTTTGGTGCAGACATAGCCAACTGAGCATGTTTCCTTGACTTGGCTCACACTATGTCTTAAACCTAACTGGCGAATAACCATGTCTTTGTGTGCAGTCTTCACCGCAGTTTACATTTCCAGTCTTGTATAACTTTTATGCATATTTTTAAAGGGCAATCAAACACTGATTTTACAGCCATGGCTGAGTTGGTTTTTGGGTTGTGGTTTGATGAGGGTGTTCCTTGCATGTTTCTTTGACCTACGATAACAGCACATATGGTAGTAATGAGTGGTGACGGTGATGACGGTTTTCCTTGCGAGTCTCTTGGCCCCTCGATAACAACAATGATGGTAGTAGTGCGTGGTGACAATGATGAGGGTGTTCCTTGTGAGTCTCTTGGCCCCTCTGTCTAGATTTATTCTCATAATAAAACAGTCACCATTCTTCTGTCTGTTGGCATGAACATTGACAGATTTAATGCAAAAAGGCCACAATAGAAAGTGCAAAAATATTACCTAACAACGCTCACTAACAGGCTCAGCACACACAATCTCAGCAAAAGTATTGCATTCTAACAAGGCAAGAGCAATAACAATACCATAACTATGTTCAGTAACAGGCTGATACACCCAGTATAGACTACTTGCACTCAGGGAAGTGGCATACCCTTTTAAAATAATACTGCTTGCCAGTTTCTGGCATGCAATAGATTGTCTGACGGTGCAAATTTAGCTAGCTAAGTAAACATGACAGAGACTCGGAAAAAGATATCTAAGAAAACATTCTTTCAGAAACAGGAATAGAATTATTCAGAACTACTACTAGTACTTCTGTGCACCGCATCGACAAAAGTTAGTGGGGTTATTAGTTTGCATAGCTTGACGTTAAGCTGAAAAAGTTGTGATTAGTGCAATTTCACACTTCACTAATACAGTCCACTCTAAAGTATGTAGCTGGCATTTTACCAAAGACCAGATAGTTAAACCCAAAACAGCCGAGGGGAGAATACGATTGGCGATCTACTAGAAATGCCTTGAAGATCATCCAGCGATCAACTGTTTGGTGAACACTGGCCTGAACCAAATTATAGGGCTTTTTCTCTGTTTCTACAGCATGTTTTGAGATTTGTTATTTTAAATATTTTTCTTTCTCTCTGCCCATCTTCCTCTTTGGTACAATGGAAATGATGTTTAGGTGCTTTTTCTTTTTTTTCTTTTTTGTTTCTTTCAATCTATCTTACTTGCATTGAGGAATATGTTGTGTACACATCACCATAGGAATTCCACAACGGCCATTGCCGTGGTTCGTTTGTGGTGAAAGATTAAAAAGCAAAATTAAGTCACTATATTTGTTTATTTCATACTCATTAGCGCAGGTGATTGTGTTGTTAAAGGACACTTCATGGTTTACTTTTATGTAACTGAGGTAATGTTAGCCGTCTGGCTAGCTAGACTTAACGTTATTCACTTGTCAATATATTGTCATGCGTTTGTATTCTTTTTTTATCATGAATTAAAATCCTCTTATTTCACTTAATGGTCTTTGTGCCCTGACATGTGCCCAAAACATTTTTGTGACACTGAAGGCCAAATGCCCTTGCCTTTAAAATGACGAAATTTCAAGATTGGTATACGTAAGATGCCCTGAATTAGCCTTTGTCTCTTTCTTCTTTCCCCTCTTTCTCTTACCCTCTTTTTTTCTTCGATTTGATTTCTTTTCCTTCCACTTAACCATGCTGCCCTGGTGTGTGGGACCGTCTGAAAGGTGGGGACTCGTGTGACATGACTTTCTCTCCCCGTCTGAGCTCTTCTCCGTACCTCCGCTCCTCTCTCTCCCCTGAGCCCTCCGTCCTTGCCAAGCGCCATCCAAGCGATGATGCCGACCCGCCCGGTGCCTCCTCACCCTCCTCCCCCCTTAAACGCTCCATCTGCTTCAAGAACGGCTGGCAGGAGCAGGACGCCGAGACATGGAGCAGCATAGAAGATGCGGCGCCCACGCCCACCAAGCTCAAGTCTCGCAGTTGCGACGACCTGCTGAATGATGGGCGCCCCCTTGTTGGCACCGGGGGGCAGAAAGCCGTCCGTTCGGAGAGTGCCGGTTCGCTGGTTTGCGACAACCCGTTGGTGCCGGCCGCCTCAGCATCTACCCGCTCCTTGCCTCGACCGCATCGGCGGCGTGCCCACGACGCGCCAGGCTTCCTTAAGCTCTACCGCAAGATGCACCACATAGACCGGGCCCAGTTGCTTCCCTCCGACGTCATCCGCTCAGTACGGGCCCGTATCCTGGAGCTGGAGCGCCAGCCGCACCTCTTCCCCCGAAAACTCTCCCCCTGGGGGCCGTCGTGGGGACTGGACGTCCCTCGCGACACAGTGCCCACGCGCATCTCCGAGTACGAGCAACTCATCCAGAAGTCCAAGTCCATGCCCAATCTGGGCGATAGCGAGGTCCCATCAGGTGCCACCACGCCAGGCGAGTCGTCGTCCCGTGCCAGTAGTAGCGGGGGGGGCAGGGACACTCCCGGGTACCCCAAACGACGCTTTTCCATCGAATCACTTCTCGAGGAAGACAACAACAATGGGAATGGAAACGGGACGTCCTATCAGCCTTTGGACCATCAACACAACGCCCACAAGGCAGCAAGGTGCCTGCCGGAGGGGCAGCCCCGCCTCACCCCGGACACCAACCTACAAGATTTCCCTGCCCCCCTGGTTTCCCGGCATGGCGCTGCTCCGGTGGGGGAGTACTCAGACTCGGAGCAGGACGCAGCCGCGTCGGACCTCAGCGACTTCGTCCAGGTGGAGGGCTCGTCCTTCTGCAGCGAGAGTGACTTCGACCACTGCTCGCTCACGTCGTCCGTCGAGAGTTTTTATGGCAACGCTTCTCATCACCACCACTTACGCCAGCACCACCACAGCCTCGGCCACCACCACCCCAGTCACCAGAGCCTCGGTCAGGGCCAGGGCTACCAGCATCGTCACCTCATCAGCTCGTGTAAAGGACACTGCCCTGCCTCCAACACCCGCTTCACCACCATGCTGCGCCACGAGCGGGAGCGGGCCCGCCATGAGATCCGTCAGAAACCTCCCCAGACACAGCACACGAGGCCTGGGGGAAAAGAAGGAAACCGAGGAGACCACCATGGGTTGACGTCCTCTCCACAACAAACCCAACCTCAACAAGGGATGTCCAAGTTAGCATTTCTCATCAGCCCTGTGCCTTTCCGGAGGAAAAAGGCTGGTTCTCCGACCACTTCTAGAAGGAGTAGAGGAGGTCAAAGTACCAGGCCCAAGTCTAAAGAGGCGGTTTACGAAGCTTTGGACGCGGCCCTGAGGGATATCTACGAGCACATCCAAGCAGAGAGGGGGAGAAGCGGCGCTGGGCAACCGGACGATAGCATCCTCCGGAGGCTACTGGCTGAGATCCTCCCGGACGTGCCCGAGAGGAGCTCGTCGTTGCGGGGAACAAGGGAAAGACGCAAGGGGGTTCCGTCCTCGAGCTCTTCATTCCTTGACGGTAGTCCGATGGGGTACAGCTCATCGTCGCGACTACAGTCCCCACAGCTACAGTCACCGCGGCTACAGTCACCACGACTACAGTCGCCACTAAGTGCCTGTTACAGTCGTCACGCCGATACTTCAAATAACAATGATTACGGAGGTGATCCAAGCAACCACAACTTGTGCTCCTATGCAGGTGGATAACCCACACGGGCAAAGACACACACATTTTAATATAATAAAACACACATGGACACACACATATAGCTGTGGCCAACATTTTTGAGAATGACACAAATATTAATTTTCACAAAGTCTGCTGCCTCAGTTTTTATGATGGCAATTTGCATTCATTCCAGAATGTTATGAACAGTGAGCAGATGAATTGCAATTAATTGCAAGTCGCTCTTTACCATGATAATGAACTTAATCTAAAAAAGTTAAATTTCCACTGCATTTCAGCACTGCCACAAAAGGACCAGCTGACATAATGTCAGTGATCCTCTTGTTAACAAGGCTGTAGATCACTCTGTCATGCTGATTTAATTAGAATAACAGACCGGAAGCTTTAAAAGGAAGGTGGGGCTTGAAATCATTGTTCTTCCTCTGTTAACCATGGTTACCTGCAAGGAAAGTGCAGTCATCATTGCTTTGCACAAAAATCTACCATTTATCAGATAATCAACAACTTCAAGGAGAGAGGTTCAATTGTTGTGAAGAAGGTTGCAGGGCGCCCAAGAATGTCCAGCTATTGGGGCACCACCAGTGCAGAGCTTGCTTAGGAATGGCAGCAGGCAGGTGTGAGTGCATCAGCACGCTTTTGAAGGATGGCCTGGTGACAAGAAGGGCAGCAAAAAAAACACTTCTCTCCAAAAAAAACATCAGGGACTCATATTCTGCATAGGATACAGGGTTTGGACTGCTGAGGATTGGGGTAAAGTAATTTTCTCTGATGAATCCCCTTTCCGATAGTTTTGGGCATATGGAAAAACTCTGGAAAAGAAAAGGTGAGCGCTACCATCAGTCCTGTGTCATGCTAAAAGTAAAGCATCCTGAGACCATTCATGTGTGGGGTCGATTCTCAGCTAAGGAAAGGGACTCACAATTTTGCCTAGGAACACAGCCATGAGTAAAGAAGGGTACAAAACATTCTCCGAGAGCAACTTCTCCCCACCATCCAAGAACAGTTTGGTGACAAACAATGTATTTTTCCAGCAGGTACCTTGGCATAAGGCAAAAGTGAAAACTAAGTGGCTCGGGGAACAAAACCTCAACATTTTGGGTCTATGGCCTGGAAACTCCCCAGGTCTTAATCCCATTGAGAACTTGTGCGCAATCCTCAAGAGGTGGGTGGACAAACAAAAAACAACAAATGCTGACAAACTCCAAGCATTGATTATGCAAGAATGGATTGCCATCAGTCATGATGTCACCAATAAGTTAACTGACATCATGCCAGTGTGAATTGCAGAGGTCTTGAAGAAGGGTCAACAATGCAAATTATGACTTATTGCATGATCCTAATGTAATTGTCAATAATAGTCTTTGACACTTATGAAAAGTAACATAGGAACATCTGACAAAAACATACAAAAACACTGCAGCAGCAAACTTTGTGTAAACCACTACTTGTCATTCTCAAAACATTTGGCCACGGCTGTACACAACTCGCACACTATACAGAATACACACAGTTAACCTTATCTATGGTCAACACACTCAACAGTCCAAGCTCAAGCCTCCACTACCCCCATGCCACCTGCCTGTGACCACCTCCCCTCTCACCTGTCACTGTGCTCCATCAGTGGACCAAGCTGAGGTTTGAAACAAAGAGCCCTGTTCCCATTGGCTCATCCCCAGGACAGCATGATTCCTCTTCATTCCCTTGTATGGATGTAGATAATGTTTGGTTAATTTCTTGATTTTCCTTGGCGGTCTTATGCTTGTTGGTGTTTAGTTTTTTTGCAGTTTGTTACCTAGTTGTTGTTGTTGTTGTTTTTGTATTTGTTTCACTCCCCTTTGTTTTGTTTTTTCATGTTGAACCACTTGAATTAGATTCCATCTTAAATGTTATATCTGTTTTATTGAAATACTTGTGTAATGTATATGCTTGCTTGTATATATTACTTATCCTTCTGTTTCATGCATGTTTTTCCTTTATAACATACTGTTTTTGGTCAATCATACCCTATTCAATTACTTTGTTGGGTTTTCCAGGAAATGGAAATAAAATGCATTTAAATGTATTATTGCATTTAAAACATGTTCGGTCCATCCCTCATATCCCACAGTAGATGACATCATCCCACATGATGTAGTCCAGCGTGGCTTTACACAGGAAGGTTCGACGTTACTGAACATGCTCAGACAGAAAGCTTGGCATGTGGACTTATCCACAATATGTTACAGATTTACAGGAGCGGTGGCTTAAGTGTCTGGCTTTTTTTTACATTGAGTTGTTCTAGGGTGATTCAAAGCAGCGTTCTTTTGAAACAGGCCTTCCTCTCCAAAGAGAATTGTGTCAGAGCTATAACATTGCCTCACTACTTGCAACCTTTAGAACATTTAATCTTCGTGAACCTTCCTGTGTGTTTCAGTGACACCCAACATGACATTCTAAGTCGATTGTAACTTTCGCACATTTCTGTCTGAGCAGGCTGTAACGTTTTGTCCCATCTGAACAAGCCCCCCCGGTGTCATTTTGCATGTGCCATCATATCGCCGTGGTAACGCTGGCATCTGTCAACCCATTGTGATAACTCTTGACATCTGCGCTGTTCCCTCCCACAGAGCAGGATGCCTCCCGGGGGTACAACACTAGCGAAGGTGGAGGAGGCCGCAACACACCCCAGGGACCGACCAGACGAATCACCCCGGACCGAGAGGTAGCTTAACCTCTATTTCCAGGCTCACT
Source organism: Novumbra hubbsi (assembly GCA_016801125.1). Lineage (NCBI taxonomy): Eukaryota > Metazoa > Chordata > Actinopteri > Esociformes > Umbridae > Novumbra > Novumbra hubbsi. The sequence continues at coordinate 76,395 of JACXGK010000079.1, forward strand.
TAGAGGCCACCTAATAGACAAGTGTAGTAGAAGGAAGTATAGCATATGGGACTAGCTAAGCCGTCAGACCCCTCAGGAATTTCCTAGTGCTTCTCGTCTTTTATTTCCAATGTGGGACTCAATGCAGCGCAATTAACAGTTACAGTAATATACCAAGTTCATATAGGGTCACCCAGCCTAAAACCCCAAAGCACAATCGATTAGATCTTAAAGCACAGTGGCCCGAAAAGGATAGGCCACAATCAAATAAGAAACGTATTTGAGGAGGTGAACAGGTGTATATAAAAGTACAGCTGGGGAACAGTTAGACTGTGGCCAGAAGTCTTCAAGCTGATTTTTGATCTGCAATACAACCAGAAAGGCTTAGGATAGCTAGGAGTTGTAGGGCCAAGTTGGCCAGAACCTTTTTCCTCCTAAGAAGCCAGTTAGATTACACCCGACTGGACCGAATGGCTCTTATCCCCCTGGTAGATTGACTATTGCGGGGTATTAAGACACAGGTAAAATTTAAATAGAAACCAGTGAATGGAAATGGACATATTTGTGTGACTTTGAATGTTACATTTGAAATGTCCTTCTCTTTTTAACACTTTAAAGAACTGGCCTCAAGAGGGCAGGAGTACCACTGTTTATATTGTATTGTTAACTGGTAGTTTGTTGATGAGGCTTCCTCCATAATTGTACTTTATTTGGTAACGCATGGTTGCTCTCTCCACCCTTTCCTGTCTTACTCCTTCCCCCTCTTTACTGGCCACTTCCTGTCTCTCCTCTCATATCTGTGTTCATAGGTGTCCCATAAGCAGATGACCCAACTCATTCTCTTCTCTCTCCTCCATCAGAAGCAGCCTGCCAGAGCTATATATGACTTTAAGGCACAGACGGCCAAGTGAGTACTGTAACTAGATGTAATGCATGCATGGGAAGGACACAGGGGCCACAGGCTTTTTACCTGCTAGTGTGCACAGAGACCAGTACTGGCTCTCCAGGATGCATCTTCTCTGCACGCTTTACTAGGCGCATGAATCAACGTGCTATATGTTGCAGAACTTGTTGCTGTCGTGACACAAGGGGAACCGGACTCTTGGCTCGGTGCTTATCGCTCCGTTTGGCTGTGTTCCTGTTTGCTTGTGCATGGAGCATTTCCTCACTGCTGTGTAGACCCAAACATCTCCGCCGGTTAACAGTGTCTATTTGAATTATTATGATATTAACGATATCATGGGTTAGATGTACGTAAGGGGCCGTGGGATTCAATTCTCCGAATAGTGATTCATTCTAATCCCGGCCCCCCTTATGTGGTATGTACACGACTACTGTTTTAGTTGAGGTTCTTTTTTTGGACCTGCCTTTTAGTCCACAGCCTGGCCTAATGTGTGTCAGGGGAGCACAGGGACCTTAAAACCAGGGAGCAGGTTAAAGACGGTTGTTCTGTGGCCGTCCTGGCAGAGAGCTGACGTTCAAGAAAGGCGATGCGGTCAACATCATAAGGCAGATCGACAGCAACTGGTACGAAGGCGAACACCGTGGACGTTTGGGCATCTTTCCCGTTTCCTACGTGGAGGTAGAGGACTGTGTGTGCTAACTGGGGGTGGGGCTTAACCACATCCAACTGTATTGCGTGCTGTTTAATTGATGACTCATTTGACCCTCCCCCGTGCCACACAGAAGATGCCCTCGCCAGAGAAGAAGCAGCCGTCCAGGCCTCCTCCGCCGGCGCAGGTCCGAGAGATCGGGGAGGGCCTGGCCCGCTACAACTTCAACGCCGACACCAACGTGGAGCTGTCCCTCCGCAAGGTAGGAGGCCGCTCGCTTACGTCCAAGCGGTCCCCGCCCACCCGGCCCGGCGCGCGCTCACGTCTCTGTCTTTTGCGGCGGTCGCGCAGGGCGAGCGGGTGCTGCTGCTGAGGAAGGTGGACCCCAACTGGTACGAGGGGAGGATCCCCGACACGACCAGACAGGGCATCTTCCCCGTGGCCTACGTGGACGTAGTCAAGCGCTCGCCCTCCAAGAGCCCCATCCCCTCCCGTCATCCGGACCCCCGCGGTTACCCAGGTGACAGGACGGCGACCTCCACGCCTACAAAGGTAAAGACCGAAGTCGAAGAAGTCGCCAGTTGCATACGGGATTTGTTTGATTTGGTCGTTTTTTCACGCCTTCTAGCCAGTGTACACACACTTTAGCTTCCAGGGCGTTGTTTTTCTTGTTCCTCTGGTTTCCGCTATGGGATGCATGGCAACGCAACAGGTGAAATGGATGGGATATTGACTGGAATAGACGATGGTTAATTTAACCTTAGCCTAATAACTTCTGAGGTACTTAGTCCAACGCTGAAGTTTAGTGCGTTCCAGTGAACAGTTACCAGTGGAGTGGTGAGGACGGCTTATAGAAACGTCAGCCGGTCTTGTTCTAGCCATTGCAAGGAGCTCATCCACTGATTTGAATGGGCTCGTATGTTGTCGTGCGCAGGGTGAGTTCTCTTTAGAGGCAAATCTGGGTTCATTATGTTTGGTGATTGATACTTGGGTGGGGAAGCGGATCCTCAATCTGTACCCATTCAATACAATTCTGTTGTTCATTTGTGTCTCAAAGCAGCAAGTCAATGAGGATGGTTTACTGTCTTGCTCTGTTTTTGTTTTTAGTCGTTGGATAAAGCTTTTCCTAATGTGTTAGGGGACAAAACCTGTTCCCCTGTCCGGTCCTTTCTAAGCATTTTCCAACTTTAGCATCTCAAGATGGTGTTTAGTGCTGTGGTCAACTCCAGGCTAGCTTGTGGCTTTCGGTACAGTTTGTCATTGTTGAAAAATAATGTACACACTTGTGTACGCACATGTGAAACCCTATGGATTTTGAATGAGTCGCTCCTTGTCCATTGACTGCTTTTGCGGTAAGGAAACACATACCACATTATGACGAATCTCTTTAGTATTTCCGTAACGACTAGGCTTCACAAAGCTGGGCGCTGAGGTCTGTAGGAAATGTGAGCCTTGCAGAATGGGACGAAGAGACTGTTTGGATGGCATGGGCAAGCCGTAATGCTCTAGGTGTTTGGGTGTGTATGTGTGTGTGTGTCTGCATCTTTCACACCCCTCAGCTCTTGGTGTGTAAGTCTCCTGTCCTCTCTCCCTCTCTCCGGAGCCGTTCAGCAGCACCCCAAAAGCCCCTCCCGTGCACCACCCACCTCGCCTGGCGCCCTCCTTCCCTCACACATTCCCTCCACCCTCCAAGAGCTTCCAGCTGCAGGCCATCACCAGCGAGTGGCTCTCCCTCACCCTGGGTCCCCCCGCCTCAGAGACCCCCATACCGCCCACGCTGCCCCCTTTCCCCTCTAGCCTCCTTGCCCTCCTGACCGCTGAAGAACAGAGGGGCGATCCGCCAGCGCCACCCAGACGAGGGCTCACCCCCCCGCCGCGAAACCAGTCCAGCCGCCTCGGCGCCGCCCACCCCGCTGTCAAGCAGTGGCTGTTTGACTTAGACTCCTCCCCCTCAGACGCGCCTTTCTCCCCCCCCCCTCCTCCTGAGAGAGACACGCCCTCCCCATCCGCCTCACCCCACACCGACCTCGGATACCTCAGAGGGCGGGATCTAATAGACCGCAGACAGAACCGGCCACTATCCACAATCGCCGGAGGGGGGTTCTTCTGTACTGAACCCGAGCCTGCAGGCACCCTCAGAGATTTGGATCCGTGGTGTAGGGCAGTTGTTAAGCCAGTACACCTAGAACTAAAAACAGAATCCCCTTCACCTATGCAGCAAGTAGAAGATCCCTACGATCAGTTGTTGTCTATGATACTGGATCAGCACAGTTGTAAGTCTTTGGCACTTGCCGATAAATCACAAAGCAGGGTTGCGCTTGAGACAGAGTTTAATTGGCCGGCAACTATGCAGACCATCCCACAGTGCAGCCAATCAAAAGGGGCACCCTGGCAGAAAGATAGCCCTCATAGACCAATGACATTACACATTGTGGAAGAGGGGGAAGCTTTGGGAGGGGAAGAAGAGGAGAAGGAAGAAAGCACTGTCGAGGGAGGCTGTGGCAAGTCAGAGGTACCGCATGATGCGTGTAATATTGGTTTGAGACTCAGGGAAGGTCTCAATGCATTCTCATCGTGTCCTCAGTCTCACTCTCAAACCCATTGGAGAATGTCAGAGGGGTGAGGATGCGAGGACTGCACAATTGAGATCATCCCTCAGTTTAAGCATACCCATGCTTCCTAACCCCATAACCCGAGACGTATATGACCAGTCTGCGGATGTACAGAACAAAACCTTTTGCATTATTGATTTAGCTGGAGGCTTTGAGGTCTGTTTGTGATGATGAGAAAAGTTTGAGGACACGTTGTTGAAAAAAGTGAAATGTTCCCTCCACTTCTTAGGTCCACGTTGGTCCCTCACACGGTCAACTCCCTCTCCCATCCGCCTCACCATCCGCCACTGTTTCCCCTTTCTCACAACCAACTAATGCCCTGGTTACCAGCTCCACCTCCCCCAGCCTCACCTCCCATCCCTCCTCTCCTCTGCCCACCTCCCCCATCTCCACATTCCCTCCCTCATCTCCACCCCCCGTCTCCCCCAGCCCCACAACTCGTCTTATTCCGCCTACCCCCATCTCCCCCAGCCCCAATTCTCTGCCCTCCACCTTGTCACACCTCTCAATCTCCCACCCATTTTCTCCTCCCCCCCTCGCCTTGTGTTTCTGTCCTCCTCTCCCCCTGCCTTCTGCATCACTGTCACTCTCACATCAGCCCATCCCCACCCTGGTCTCCCCACTCCACACCTCCCACATTCCCATTGCGCAACCGTCTCTCCCCTCCCCACCTCCCCTCTCTTCTCCTACCCTCCCTTCCACTCCCTCCCCTCCCACCGGACCTATTCCAGAACCCCGGTCTCCTAAGATTAAGGTAAAATATACTGCAGGTGCTTGTGATGTGCTTAAACAACGTTGTAGGAACAACGTTGGCCATATGAACTCTGATGGACTGTGTGTTTGTGTTGCAACATCATGGTTCTTAACGAATTGCCTGCTGGATCAGTGACATGTTTGCGTCTATGGGCGCACAGTAACAGCGTGGGAATCCACAGCACTTTTGACGCATTGTTGCGAATACCCATAATGCTGAGTGTCAATCTGAGAGAGCATCTGTGTGTTTCTCGAAGTTTGCCTTGTAGTTGTGTTGTGTGTAGCCTACCCATGCTACTGTGGGTTTGCTGTGTCAAATTACACTGAATTCACTGTGTGCACTAACTCGGTTTGGTTTTACACCAGTCAGTTCTCTGTGGTGAAAACGGCCGCCCTTATTCGTGTGTCGATCTGTGGTTGGCTGATGTCCATTTTTGTTGTCGTACTTCTGGTTCTTTCAGCCGCCTTTTAAGCACGACCTCCTCGCGGTCGACCGTAAACCCCCCCGTAGCCCTGTCGCAAACCGGAGGCGCAACCTGTCGCCCGTTAGAGGTCGAATGGTAGGGGCATGATGAGAGGTGCAGACGTGCATTGTGGGGAATGTAGTTTATCCTTCTTTGTAAATACCCCTCTGGATTCATATCCCAATATCCACTGTGCCTCATTGCTAATTAACTCTCTCTGTCTCTGCCCCTCAGAGGTTTGTGCCGGATTCACTTCATGGTGGAGGAGACCCGTAAGTAGCTGTAGAATCTCAGTCAACTTTATTACAATACCCTTCATAATAACTACAGTGACGCCATGTTCATCTCAGCTGTTATCAGAAGAAGACCTGGGCTCAAATACGTTTCAACAAACATATTAAACACTAAAGTCCGTCTTGCACTCGAGTGTCATACAGTGGAGAGTCACTGGACATTCAACCACCAATTAGTTCTGAACAACAGCTTCTAACTACGGCAGTCGTTTTCCATGGCACAGACGCCATGTTCAGAACAAAGTCGCTTGCAAAATGACATTGGCGTTGAGGGCTTTACAAAAGTTAGGCCAGGCTCAACGGTTTAAATTACTATGTGATACTGCTAAGCTATTATTCGTTTTTACTCTGAACTAGGTTATTGGCTTAAAATTGCAGTATTTAATTTGTGTTGGTACTCGATTAGTATTTGAACCTAGGTCTACTATTCAGATGCATCTGTTTGATTAAAATTGGAGCCAAACATTTTCTCACTTAAACACTAGAATCGCCAGGCCTTTCAGACCCCCAGTATCCACCTGAGCCCAAAGCCGTTTGGCGGCATTAGCATACAAATCGTCCCTATTAGCATCCACATTCTCCACCACAGCATCACCATCCAGAGCATCTACTGAGTCGTTATCAAACTATATAGAATAGTCTAGAATATAATCAATGACAATGTGTTTTTTTAAAATGGTTAATTAATTTGAAGAATACAAGAATGTATTTGTATTTAAAGTCTTATCAAACAGGAAAAAAACGATTGAGAAAAGAATACGAAGAACTACTATTTCTAAGAACACAGGCTATAGTATTTTCATTAGTTTGTTAGACCCTACAAATGTGCAAAATAAAAAGTACACAACAACATTATTCAAATATAAATCCATTACTATTTAGTTTGTAAAGATAAAGTAATGGATATTATTGACCAGTTTGTGAAGAAAAATATGTATATGCATGAATAGTCATACATAGGCCTAAAGCACGGTTGTCTGTTCAACACGATAAATGTAAAAGGATGAATAACGCATGAGTAACACATGCCTATTCATATAAATACTATATTTGCTCACCCGCTGACCCAGTGGCCGGGGTTTCATGCTTCCCAGGTATGGATAGCCTTTGAGTAGACTTGTCTACATCAGCCGCTAACTAGGTTTTATCCCAAATGGGTTTGTTGGCCATGTAATGGGTAAAACGGCACCAAGCTTTTGTTAGGAACCGTTGTACATCTACAGTTATGTTCTCTCCTGGCTTGCATAAAAACATAAAAACTAGGGCTGGGGGGTTAACGCGTTAATCTTTGTGATTTATTTGAATGTATTTTGAATTTTACTATTTATAACATTTTGTGCCCTTGCAGCCTCTTGCACTCAATCACTTACCAAGTGACATCAATTAAGTCTGTTAAGGGTTCAGGGCTTAGGGGGGGACATTGGGATTGGGCCCTTAAAGCTTCTGGTTTATAATGTTGCTGCATATAATTGATGGGAATGACAGCTGTGTAGTTTTGTTTACAGTTCACAAGATGTCATATGTTGCTTTATTTAAAATATACTTCATTGTGTTTATTGCTTTATTTTAGTGATTCAGTGACTCATATCAAGTCGACCAAAATGACCACACATTCATGCTATTCCCACCGTATGTGCCACAGACAGAGTGCCATGTATGCTTGAGACCGGTTGGCCATTTTGAACAAAAGGCTTTGAAGTTTGCCTGACTTGCTCAGAGTTTAGATAATATACAATTTATCTTTTTGCTATTCATGTAAACTATTTTAAAGAATGATTTACAATAGCCTACATAAAAATATAGAAAAGTAATTTGTGGATTGAAAAACAGTAACGTGTTATGAGTTTGTTGAATTGTTCAGGATATAGTTTGCATTATGTTTCAATAACAATTAACAAGAATATCATTTGTATTTTGTTTCACGGATAATGGTTTAGCGTTAGAGGCTACATTTGATGAATTACTAGGCCTAAATCGTCCAAGTTTTTTTTTGCACGTTTTTCTTTTTCTTTGAAAAAGAGTTACGTGCCTTTTTCCTTTGTTGAATTGTGGAGTAGCCTATATCATTTGAATAATAGGTAAATTCATTTGTTTAATGGTCAAGGAAATTGTTTGTATTTTATTTGTAAGTTAATTCAAATTCAACCAAGGCTCTGATCTTTTATCTGAGAGTATTGCTCATTCATCCATTGATGCCATCCATTCAGCGGTTAGCGCCGGGTTAGCATTAGAGGCTGCTTAGGTACCATTGCCAAGTGGTGTATCCTTTTGGCAGATTATTTAGGAAAACCGGGTAAATAGTCTGTAAACCACTAGCGGTTTGTTTGTTTAGAATTCTGACAATGGAATAATGTAATATACTTAGGATAAATCATGAAAGGGGGAGGGTGTAGCTTTCAAAATGGCAGTTTTATTTTAATTACTAACTCTAACGCCAATTGGCGTGGGCATTCGGTTTTTCTAGTGTTAAATGAGATTTAAGGTTATAAATGCTTCGTAATGCGTTGACAATGCACCCTTTAAGGACAAGCCACATCCCATTACCATTAACAACCCAGTATAATGTTACCGTAAGGACTTTACTCCGGGCCGGTTCCGTCATTATCTCTTATTCTTTTTAACCTTTTGCAACATCACAAATGTTGTTATAATCACCGTCAACCATGTGGTTTTTGGCCCCCAGGTTCCAGGCTCTGTACAACTATCTTCCCCGGAACGAGGACGAGCTGGATCTGAAGGAGGGCGACATTGTGGACGTCATGGAGAAATGTGACGACGGCTGGTTTGTGGGTAAGAATTCCCCCCCGAATTACAGTACCGAATTGAAAGCTAAGCTATGTAATAACTTTCTGTTACCTATCCTGTCATTGGATCCGAAATAATTGGTCTTTAAAAAGGAGTATTAGATGTACTTTCAAAGACCAGATTCCCGTGGTGCTTTGGTAGAATGCATCTTCTGATTAAGTTACGAAGATTATAAGTGTTTGTCAATTGCTAAATACCTGTTTGATTCTGCTATTCTTTTGGAATGCTAACAGTCACTGACCAAAGCTAGTCTGAGAGCCGTCTTACTGGCTGCAAGCTCTCTATAAAAACACCCTTTGTTGTTGAACATCGGACACTTTTAAAGAATAACCCACATGCTGCAAATTCCTCAAAGATGTCAAGGGGTCTATTATATTAAAGCTCTGGTGGGCTCCTGTAGATTTCCAGCAGTGGATACTCAATTGCCTAACTTATACCTACTATCACCAGTAGAGAGTGCTGTGTTTCCATGACGGAACTACTGCCTGTCCCCTGAGGACAACTCTTCCGGTCCATCCTAAAACAACTCCAAACCCTATAAGAACGTATCCATAACGTTTAATAAGGATAAGCAAGGTCCCACCTGATAGGTTAGTTGGAATTTCTGACACTTGAGGTGAGTTCCAGTCCTCTCAGTTTCAACTGCCTAGGAGGTTGTAGTGGTTGTTTTTAGGACAGGGGTTTAACCTTCTCTCTCCCACCTGGAAATATCCACTCAATCCACTTCTATCGCTCAGCCGGATATCACACTGACATGGTTACACTCAAAACTGATTGCACGTAGAATGCTTTTGACTTGGCATTTTGTTCCATCAGACAAAATGTTGCGTAGTATTCTACTTGGCTCACATTAATGTTAAGCAGTCTGCGACATTGAGATTGTTTCCTCTCTTTGGGTTTGTTTTTTTTGCAAAGGGACCTCACGACGGAGCAAGCAGTTTGGAACCTTCCCAGGAAACTATGTCAAGCAGCTATAATGACGTATCCGGTCCTCCCCCACACACTCTCCTTACTTGGGCCCTACTATCTCCAGCACAAGCCCCATCTGACCAAACCAACCCGGAGAAGGTCGGAGTTGCCTTTAGATGCTGATCTTGGGTCAGTTACTTCTTTTCCCACCAATAAGATGAGTGGAAGGGATGCTGATCCTAGAACAGTTCCCATGATAAACTTGTACACCGGAGCAACACAACCCTACTATGCCATGTCATAGAAGAAGCCTTGCCCAAACGTGTGTGACAACGTCACAACAAAGGCATTTTTTTTTTAGCTCTAACTAGCCAACTCTACGGGAGACTTTTCCACTAACTAAACTGTTCTTTTCTACACAATCTACAAGTAGAAGAAGAACCATACCTTTGTAAGGACCCTCAACTAAAATACTGAAGAAATGTTAGCCAACCAAGGTGGTTACTTTGTTTGATTTTAACTAGGTTATATTACATTTATGGGAAAAAAGTTTGAATCTTTATAATGGAATACCTCCACTTAATAGTGTGACATTTGATCAAAGTCTGGTAACGAAAAGATGAAGTCAGAGCAAAAGGAGTCCTAATAAACTGCCAGCCTTATTTCATGTCAGCCATGTTGGTTTTCAACACTTCTTATCCCGTCCTTGTAAATTCAAAACGGTGAACCTCCAAGTGTATTAATTGTATTGGGGGAATAACTATTTGATATTTAGAGCAGTATTGTCAAAGGGCTACTCTTCTCCATGTTTACTGCAGTGAGAAAGTAAGTACACTACCTGAAAGTGTTCTTCAGGGGGGTGATATATTGGATCTTTATTTAAATGCCTATGACCGGAAAAGGTAACTTAATTTATTTATAACACAGAAAAAACAGACATTGTCATTTCCTTGTGCAAAAACAAAATACAGTTTTAATTGCGGATAATGTCCTTTGGCAGAAATCAACACTTACTTTGTAGTCTTTTACAATCACCACTGGTTCAGCTGTGTAACATTTGAGAGCTTTTTTCATGTATGGCCAGTTTTCAGGCATCCCGATATAAAACTATAAATTTGGCCTTTGACTCTGCCGTTCCATAAATAACCATTTGTTATGTTTAAGCCATTCCAACCTGGATGTACTTTTTCCAGATGTTTTTGACAGATGCCTTTTATTTTCTCCATATGTACTCTGGTAAAGTTTAGTTCGTTATTCACTCAATTACGGTAAGATGGCCAGGCTCAGAGGCAGAAAAGTAGCACCAAAACACGATTTCACCTCCACCATGCTTTACAGGTGGTACAGAGTTGTTTTTGGTTAAAGGCAAGGTTTGATTTTTACCGGGCCGGACTTTTTGCATTTGAGGCCAACAATTCAACCTGGAACTGATTTATCCCAAGAATGTTGTTTCAGTAATTTCGCTTTTAGCAATTGATGTCTGTCAAGCTTTGGCATTGTACTTTTAAAAAATTCTGGCCTTCCATGTACGCCAAGTTTTTGCATGCTCTTTCTGACAGTTTTTCAATGTTATTATTGGCAGAGATGAAACAAGGAAATATAGTGGGTTTTTGCTAAGGGAGCAGTTACATGCGAGGCAGCAGCATAGGCCACCTCTGTCTGAAAGTTGACCCTTGCACTTCAACATTGCATAAACACCAGACCAAGTTGTTGATCTTGACAATTAATCAATTAATCACAAGTATTTACTGTAGGCCCAGTGCATTTTAGCCATTGGATTGGATGATAAAAACACCAAATTGTTCCCAAAAGGGACATTGCATGTATTTATTGCAATAATAATTGTAAAGTGTCATTTCTGAGTGTTATTGCTCACATTGAGTTACCTTCATCCGTCATTAGAGTATGAAGACATGAAGATCAAATATTATATGACATATATCTCACAGCAAGTTATGGTCACTTTTTGTCAGTTGGCAATTACAATGCAAAGTGAGTTATAAGGGAAGTACTTTCAAATAAGCATTATGATCCTTATACCAAGATAGAAACACTCATCTCACACTCATTAAGTGTTCTTCCCCAATGTGTTGCTGGATATCCCCAATCAGGTACGATACGATGTTTGGAGGCAAATGCATAGGTATTTTATAGGTCTTCATATTTACCTTACAACAAAAGTTTTTGTGTATTTGCCTGTTATACAATTACATCATAATAACCACAATGTTTGCCAACTGTCTTCAATGTCTGAACTTGTCATGGATTTTGCTGATATTTGATGTACAACCCCTCTAAACAAGTACATTTGAACTTTTGATGGAAAAAGTATTTGTAGATTGTATTTGTTTTAATTTTGTTTAAAATTCTTGATTGGTTGACTGTTATTTTACTCACCTGACCTGATTTCCACAGTACATATTTTACAGGGCTGAGAGCTTGTCAGGGTTGTCGAAAGGGCTTGAAAGACGTTTGCAAATGCAACCTTTTTGTATGTAAAGATGTTTATATTGGGGGGGAATATGTATTGAATAATGATAAGGTGTTATTTGGATGTCTCCATCTATTTATAGCTCATAGTGGATGGAAAGACAAGTGTTAGAAGTTTGAAGTGTACTTCATTCTACTTAATGGATTTGACTATGGCTGTGTAGTTTTTCACTAATTGTAATCAAGGCAAATCCCCAGGTCCTGTTTATCTTACAGCGACGGTAGCTTACATTTGTTTGCGTGACATTCAACATGTCAAAACAATCATACAGCCCTCGTTTTTTCAATCCCATTATTCTATGAAGAGGTTTTCCGTTTCATAGATTGCTGTAGAATTCTTTTTGAGAAATGACATGGCTAATGTAGACTCCTCATTTATGACCTGTGGACAAATGTCATGTTGTATTAAATGAATATACTCAGAGAAGCGGGTTAAATTAAGAGTTTATTGACTTCATAGTTATGTCATGGATTTTCTGGTATTGGTACTCGCAAATTGCAAATGTTTTACTCACCAGAATGAATGAAACGAGTGTCACTGCTATTTCATAGGCATACTTTGCTTTTTGTGTTAAACAAATAGGATTTATGAGTTATTTTGCCTTTTTGTGCAAAAATATGTATTCACATAAGAAGGATAGCAGAACACTGTTTAAGCACCTTAATATGCAGTTATTTTATTTTTCATTTGGTCTTGGTTATATATAGTTTTCCTCACAATCCACGTTTCATCCACCATTTACCTGGGTCTTGTTCATTACGCAGAAATGCAATGGAATGAAGGGAAAACGGGGGAGGACTACCTCGACATGTCCAATGAGAAATGTGTATGTTTGTGTTCCATTACAGATGTTCCCCTTTGTTGTTCCTTATTAACGCAACCCCTGAGGAGGTGAGAGAGCACATTGTGTGTCTGGGGGCATCCTTCTTTGTACGTCGTTTGTATGGAACTGTTAATCGATGACATCCACTGCTTTATAAACTCTTATTTTCTCACCCACCATCTGTTTTGCTGGCCTTTTATTTTTCTGATTACTTCTTTCATGCCACCTCATTAAGGCTCCTTCTCCTACAGGACCTCTACCTCCATCTTCAGTACTGCCTCTGTATCTTCCTCCTCCTACAGTATAGCCATATCCTACAGTTCAACACCTTCTTTTACAGTGCAGCCACCTGCATTACATTGGCTGCCTTCTGCAGCTCATCACCTTCTACAGTACTTCATCTCCTACCCTATATGCAATTCCTCCTACAATATATGCAGCTGCTCTTTCAATACAGCCACCTCCTACAATAAAGCCACTTTTAAAGTACAACAATCTCATACAGAATAGCCACCTCCCCTACAGTTCAACCACTTCCTTGCAAAGTACAGCGACCACCCCCTTCATTACAGTTACCCCCTACACCGGCACCTTCAATAGTAAAGCAACCACCTACAGTACAGCCACTGCTTACTTAAGTGCAGCAACCTCTTTCCAGTATAGCCACCTCCTACAGTATAGCCACCTACAATATATGCACCTCCTACTATGGAACAGCCACTTCCTTCTTAAGTACAGTTTTTTCTATAGTATACCCACCTCCTTCTCCAGTGTTGCACTATCCTACTATAGTATTGCAGCACAGGCACCCCCCACAGAGCAGCCACATCAAACAGCCAAAATGACATATTCCTCCTCTGACAAAAAAACATGTACGCAAAAATAATAGATGTCACTTCTGTTACAGGGATATCCTGTGTGGATTATTAAATGTATGAGGGAATATACTTACCTAGAATCTAAAAGAAAAAAAAAAATACATAGTATTGGTTTAGAGTTTTTCACAATCGCTATGACAGCTTTGTCAGTACTGTTCCAATTTGCCTAAACTCTTAACACACCAACTAACCTAAAACACACAATTGGCAAAACGGTTAATTTCTTGCTCAAAATCACACATTGTTAACTAAACTCCAAAACTAGTTTTCTAAATAAAATAATATACTAACACAATACACTAGGTCTACCAAAACACTAACACATGTTCTCTTTCAACTGGAACATTTAGTCAATCATAGCACAATTTGATAAAAACACTTAATATCAGATGGAATTACAGTAACAGCATTATTCTATATGGTTCAGGTCTGCCCAATAGACAGTATATTGTATTGTTCATAGATTGTGTTTTGCACTGCATTTTCTTTTGAAGCCTCTTTACATTTTAGTTTTCTTGGGTTTAGTAAATACTTATTTTTTTGCTGCAAAAATTCAATACAAAACATAATTGACCCATTTCAGTGGTTTTAATTTTAAACCAATTTTAAAACCATTTTCGGTTTAAGAAAAAAATAAGAAAGAATTGCTGCAGTAAAGGCTTTATTTGGAACAGGACATTACTGAAAGGTACTGCAAATACTGTTTCTCGGTAGCAATGATACAAAATACAGTAAATACATATATTAGTGTTTCAATTCACAATATGAACAGCTGTTCACTTTGACTTCAGCCTGTAAGTTAGAACATGATGTCACCTGTTCTAACTAAAGCATTAGAAAATGGGCAGTAAAAATCTAATGTTTTGGTCTTGGTGGAGCTTGTCTTGCATTTTTAATTTGTGTTAACTGTATGTGTTTTGTGTCAAGGCAAAATGAAATGTGTTAATTGTATAGCCTACACGGGCAGATGTTGTGCTAACTGTTAAGAGTTTAGGAAATTTGTACTGAAAACAGTACTGAAAAAACTGTCATACCGATTATGAAAAACTGTAAATATTTATCATCTACCACGTTTGGGACTTCAAAGGTTTTGGACAAAATAAATATACCTTTTGAGGATTCTCAGCTGACATTGGAGTTTTTAATGTAGGGACAGGTCAATTGTTTTGAAGTGGATGCATTGCAGTTAAGTGTTTTGTTACATAAGTCTTTATAAAATCCTGTGTCTCTTTTATGATTATTTTGAGGGGGGACTATTCGTAATAAATTCTGCCTGATACTGCACCTGTTTATATTGCCTCTTTCTCCCTCTCTCCTTTCTCTGTTACTCTCCTTTCTCTGTTACTCTCCTTTCTCTGTTTCTCTCTCCTTTCCCTGTTTCTCTCCCTCTTTATTTTCTGTTTCTCTCCCCTCTCTCTTCTCTCCTCTGTCTGTCTCTCCGACTGACTTCTTTTTGCAGGTTGGAGGAAAACATTGTAAAAACAGTACAGTAAATAGTTCTGGGACGATTAATGTTTGAGTCTCAATCATGTTGTGTATGTGCTTCTATTTAGAGATTAATGCGAACAGGTGCCCATACACAAGCTTATTGTTTTTTTACGGACATGCAATATACCAGACATTCTTTACTTGTGTGGGAGCCACCTGGTCTCTAAACTTGCATCCATGGTTACCATTCTAACAAACCTAGATGGATACTTCCTGAATGAGCCATTACACAGTATTGACCCAGAGAGCAGAATGAGCAACTTTAATATCATCACAAACTCCAGAAAAGATTTTTGATTGGCTTTCTTCCTCCAGGTTGACATAATGGAATCAGACCATATGCAGAGGCGGAACAAGACACGCTTGGGCTTCCTGGCTTGGGGTTTCATTATAGATCAGCCAGGACTGCTCAAATGCTTATTGAGCATGGATATTGATTGTTCTTATGCACAAAGCTGATGGACACAATACACACATCGATCTGCCTTCCCGTTTTGCTGCCTTCAAATTAAATTCAGCTTTTACAAGAGTTACACAACCTATGGGTTAATTGGGTTTGTTGCTTTGTGGCTAAGTGTTTTAGTGAGAGAGAGGAGGGGAAAAAAGCCTCCCTCTGATTGGAAATCAAACATTTGCTACTGTTCTGTTATTCACACTATGTGCTCGAGAGAGACGGTGTGATACGAGAGGGAGAGAAAGAAAATGAAAGGTGCTGTACCATTTGGATAAGTGTAAAGAGATAAACAAGAGAAGCCCCATAGCACAGGACCCATTTCAGACCACTAGGGCCTGGAATGCTACATCAGCAGGGTCTGAGCGTGGAGCTGCAGACCAAATAAGGACAGGAGCGGCCGGACCAGAGTGTGGGCCGGGGCGGGGGGGCCTCAGAGACAACCCAGGGACAGGGTGAGATGAGTGGGCTGCTCACGCGCAAACCCCCCCCCCCCACCGCGTTTTCCTAATGGGCTGTTCAATTGCATAGAGGGAGAGAAAGGCTGCAGGAGACCGCTACCCTGATGAGCGGAAGGACGCTTCCATTTAAGCAGCCAACGAATGGCTCTGAGAGAAGAGGCCAACTTCTCTGGGAGATGCGGCGTGAGATGCAAAAGCGGACATGGAGGAACGCCGTAGACACTGGTTAGCCGTGACAGAAAAAGCGAGGTGGAGAAAAGTAAACGGTCCGGGGCCAATAGCCCCGCGGAGGGGCGGGGTTCTAACCCCTCCCGCCAGTTTAAAAGGGTCCAGGAGGAAGTCCTCCCCCCGCTGCTCTGCCGCTGACAAGCCTGCCGTGTTTAGGCGCGCACACTTGAGCCGGGGATAGACAGGGGACATGCCACTGGACGTCGTCCTAAGCGGGCCGCCCCCCTGGGGGTTCCGGCTCACCGGCGGCAAGGACTTCAACCAGCCGCTCACCATCTCGAGGGTAAGAGGGTGGTAATGGCGGCTGACGGCGACATTAACGGTTGCTACGGTAATGATTGATATAGTAATATATAGAGATGACATGACTGACATTTTAACGGTGATCGTGACATTAATGGAAGCGGTACATATGACGACGAGGAATATTCTCATTTAGGTGGTTTTGGACCAGACTTTCTATATTGCAGTACGGTACGTCTGGTCTATTTGTGTTTTGGAGTCTCTTTTAGCGGGCCCAGTGCTGTTCCTCGCGCTCTTCTCCCCGTCTACCTCCCCCCTCCGCTCCCTGTTTTTTTTTTGCTCTATCACTCTTCTCACTGCCTCCCACCTCCCTTGGCTCCCTGGCTTATTCTTCTCATTTAGGATGATCCCATTCCCCAATATAGATCATCCCTGATCATTGGACTATGGATGTTTGTTTTAGTTGTTGAATGTGTTAAAGCGCGGTACAGCAGTGGTCTGTCCTTATTGGCTGTAGGAACACATGTGCACACACACACATACACACACTTGTGCTCAATCAAATATCTCCAGCTTAGTTGGAAATAGCTCCAAGCATCATCTACTGGAACCAAAGTGAGAGCCGGCACACACGTCCAGACAAAGCAGCTGAAACAACACAGACTGTTGGTGACACTGTGAGGTCCCACGGGTAGGATTCTAGCTAGACAAATTGAACACGCCCTCCATTTAGCTCAAGTTATCACACGGATCCGAATTCGCCAGAAACGTGTCCCTGTGTCCGGATGTTGGTAATGGTGAAAATACAAGTGTGTGTGTGTGTGTGTTTGTTTGTGCGTGATGTGCGGATGAGCATCGAATGTATGATTTTCTGTCTGTGAACGTGGTTGTACGCGTAACCATAGAGACGCTAGATTATGTTATTCGGTGCATCTAATCACCACCATCAGCTATGTAAGGAGTATCAGTGATCCGGTTGTGGGGCTAACTTTAGGTCTGACTCCAAGGCCGACGGCTAATCACTGGCCCCTGGGGGCCACCACACACCTGTCATCTGAGCAGAGACCCGCAACCTTTCTCAACAAGCTGCCGAGGAGGGAGGACTGAGAGGCTCTACGTGTTTTCTGTTTGTTTTTAAACCCTTTTTCCAAGGCACTGAATGTAAACAAAACTAGGAGTAGATGAACAATCGAGTCAAAATCTTCTTCTCTGACTGTTTTCCCGTCATGTATCTTTAACCCTGTGCGTGATGTGTGTTCGTGTGAAAATCCTGTCAACATTCACCAACTAGTCACTACGTCTCCATCGGCATCAGGGCTGTTTGCTTGTAATGGGACTTAAAGCCATGGGCACGTTCCTCCGGCTCATGGAGCGTGAACGTAAACCTTGACCGTTTCTCAACCATGTATTCCAAGGCCTCAGGCCTCGATGGCCAAGCTGCTTCTTTAGGATGCCTCGGTTGTTTTTGTTTCCACCTGGAAGTGAAAAACTAAACATTATTAGTTGACGTTTGTAATTGTCCTCTGAACGATGAAATCCAGAACGGATGTGGGAAATGATTCACAGTTGCATTTGAGGAACACCAGAGAATAGCTCTCTTGTAAAATATCCTTCTTAGCGTACAGCTTCAAGTAGATTTACATGCCCTTAATGTTTTTGGTCAGCCTTACAAGCTTTCCTTATGAATTGAAAGAGTTGAGGGCTAAAAGCCATAGATGGCACACAGGAAAAAAAAGAAAACTTTAAAAACAATACCTTCAACGCATTTTACAGTACCACAAGAAGTATGTGAGTTGTATTTTCAATGGACTGTACCTAAAAACTTGAACCTTACCTGAGAACCGGACATTCACTTGTTCATAGACTTCTATCTTTGTTTATCTCTTTACTAACTTATGTTTGCAGATAATAAGATGATATTTGGATAGATAAAGCCTATGTAATGGTCAGCTTCCACCACATTCCTTCTACCCAACAGATCTGAAAAATATTTATATCTGTGGGAATAAACCTGAACAGCAGCAATTTGGAAAAAGTTCCCAAAAAAATCCCCAGCATGGACTGATTTAATTCGCTCATGTTCCCTCCACCAAATTTGCATACCCTGGTTCCCTCATCCGGTGTTATTTATAGCACTATGACCCAAACCTAAGCTTCACTGTAATGTCCCCTGTGAGAGCTAAAATGTTCCTTCAAAGTTCAAGTTGCATTTGTAGAGCTGAGCATTGCAACATGAGTCTATTTCTCCAACCAATGCTGAAAAATCTGTGAAAAGGTGATAGAGAAATACAATGAGAAGAGAGAGAAAGAATAAAAAGACAATAGTGTTAAACCTGGCTACAACCAAGGTATATTTATATTGTTCTCTCCTGTATGTAACTTCAAACAACTTCTAAAATCAGATCATTGTTGTCTGGTTAGCATTTCTTTTCCCTTCTGGATACCGTCAGTCAGCGGGAAAAAGCATGTGTTTACTCTGTCTGCACGACAGGAGAAAGAACCAGTTTACACAAGCCTACATACCAGGCAGGGCAAAGGACTTTATACAGAGAGGTTTCCATTTTGGACACTGTCAAGTTGAAGGCCTCGAGAAACAAACTTCAAACCCACAGCAACCAAGGCCAATTGGACTTTTGATCTTTTGGTCATGTTTTTTATGTCTGAACATGAGTAGCCATTTTTGGTGTCTGTGAGCAAAAGGCAGTATCTCTGTAAAAAACGTGGGTTGTCACATCACTCGACAATGCTGTTGGCTTCGTTGCACATATGAATTCAGGAGGATTCCTCATAAGCTCTGTGGAATTCGATAATGATTGCTGGTACATTGCGATCTTCACGTCTCCTTACAGATGATCTATGGGGTTTAGGCTTCTGCTGGGCCACTAAAAGGCATTTACAGTCCCAACTCTACCTCGTGAACCAGGTTGAGAGAATGCAATGCTGTCACTATATTTTAGAAAGTCCGTAATCTAAAATATAAATGTCTTTAATACTTGTTTGGTTACTTCATGATTGCATAGTTTTGATGTTTTCACATTCAGTAACAATGTAAAAAAGAGTAAAAATGAAGAAATGCCTCTGAAGGCACAGGTGTTCAAACTTTTGACTGGTACTGTAGTTAGCTACAGTACAGTACCAGCTACACTACCATGCAAACACCGATGCTAAAGATACAGAACACAAAAAAAATATGATTGCTAATGTAATCAGCACAACAGTTCTCCGCAGTACTAACATTATAGATTTTTTTTTTAATGATCAAATAGCCTTTTAAAATAAAAGATAGAATTATGCAAAGACAATGTGCTATTGGAACACAGTATTGATGGTTGCAGATAATGGTCCCCTATACGCCTATGTAGATACTCTGTTTCGAGCTACAATAGGCATTTACAACATAAACAATGTCTACCCTGTATTTCGGATCTTGGATGCACTTTTAATGTAGAAAACATTTGCTTGTCTTTAAAAAAGAAGGACATTTATTAGTGACCCCAATCTTTTGGAAGGTAGTATATGTGTTCCACTGACAGTTTCTAAATAAGTGGTTAATGAGTTGCCTAATACAACAGATACGAGATAGAGAAATGAAGCAGCCTCACAGTGAGGACAACTGGCTACTATTTTGAAATGCGTCTGCTAAGCTTTCTGGTGCCATGAAGTTGCCAGACCAAATGGAAGAGATTGAAGTGATTTCTGGGGGATTTAAGCTCATGTTTCATAGGATGCAGCTTTCACAGAAGACCAGGCTTTTATTTTGGCTTGATCTGCCATAATACAGTATATTGCTTGTTTTATGAGTAGCGCTATAAAAGTGAATTGCTCAAGACAACAGTAACAATTGCATCCACTTTTATTAAGTAACCCTTACAAAGGAATTTCTTTCGTGATCAACCTTGTGCGTCACCTCGAGTTTTTCTCTCTTCCCCTCTCCCTCCGTCTCTTCCTCCCTCCGTGTGCATGTCACCCTCTCCATGTCACCCTCTGTGGGCAGATCACACCAGGCAGTAGGGCTGCAGTAGCCAACCTGTGTCCTGGTGATGTCATCCTGGCCATCGAGGGCGTCAATGCGGACAACATGATGCACTGTGAAGCTCAGAACAAGATCAAAGAAGCCACCTATCAGCTCTTACTCACCATCCAGAGGTCAGGTCACTGTTTATGCAAGTCATTCCGAGTGAAAGATGAAGGATTGTAATGCGTACAATCAACATTATGATTTATGTGTTGGTGCCGTATAACATAAATAATTGGATCTTATCCATAATTATCTTTTTAAGGGCTTGCTTCCCTGCGCTGTATTTGAGTTCTTGGCTACAGCACAGGGGTCCAGATCTGAGTAGGCAAATTTGGTAACCGCCACCACTGTATTTGTGGCTAAGCTTGAAAACGCAATGGAAAAGCAGTCTGTTAGGTTGGACTACATTTGTTAGTGCTCAGTCTGTAGCCCAGCTGCCATGTTTGATCTATGGTCGTAATCGTTTCAGTGGTTAAAGGAGTTGACTTTGCTCTGTTTGGTCCTGACCTGTTTGTGTTTTTTTAGGCCAGAAACCAAGCTATGGTCACCACAAGTCAGAGTGGATGGAAAAGCCAACCCTTTTAAAATCAACCTGGAGGCTGAGCAACAGGTCAGACAGGGGGGAGACAGGGGGAGACAGGGGGGCTTGTGTAGCTTGCCCCCCTAGTGTCTGCATTTGGGTCTACCACGCTTGTTAGTAATTCTGTGCCGAATGAACAAATCACCAAATCTCTGAGAAGATACGTTTCTTCCCCTCTCTATTCAGGAGTTCAAACCCATTGGTGTGGGACACAACCGAAAAGCTCAGCCCTTCATAGCAGCCGCTAACATCGACGACCACCGCCAGGTGGTCAGCGCGGCCTACAACACCCCGATAGGGCTGTACTCGTCAGGCAACATCCAGGACGCCATGCACGGCCAGATGAGGGGTCTGGTACATGACAAGCCTGAGGGGTAAGGGGCAACTTCAGACCAGGTGGCCAGATGGTTGGTTCCATCCATTTATTTTATAAAGTCTTTTACCATGTGCAACATTCAGATATCCTGCTTAAAACCCTGAAAAGCAAGCAAAAACATGTTAAAATCGATAAAGAAAGTCCCTAGAAAGGCTGGAATTTCTACCTAGAGAGGAGCCATACGCTGGGCAGTAGTTAGTCATCTTGTGGATTTGCCGAATCGAGATTATGGAACTTGCAACATTTAAGGCCTTCCATTGTCTTATCTGATAGCGACTTCTATTTGTTTCAGCCAACATTTGGCTTCTGTTGTTAGTGTTGTACTGTGACATATGCTAAATCAGGGGTTTCCAAACGTGTCGACTGCCAAACGATAGTGAAAGCCTGAAAATAGGCTAGCTACCAGAAATATGGGGTGTTCTTCTGATCGCTGTGTTACCCAAGCACACAGCAACAAGTTTTCCCTGGCTTACCCTGAAGGTATATCTGAATGAGACCACGAATCATATCAGACTATAGTTCTGTACAGCATCTCAGTTCTGCAACGCATTATCTAAAATGACAGCACAACATTTTGCTGTTTTTAACATCCAATAAGGTCCAGTGAGCTATCCCACTGCATGCAAACTTGATTGTCATTTAAAAGTGATTTGAACAAACCAAAATATTGCGGCCAATATATTCAACCCATGTATGGTATTAGCCTGTACATCTCTTGCAGCAAACTCAGAAGTCCAGAAGGCTCGGTGTTCTGCCTGTTGGCCGCGGCTATAAAAAGAATTGTAATTAGAAAAGGCCGCTGCTCATAGACATTGTCTGTTCTTCCTCTCGTTGTATCTAACCTGTTTCAGTCCTGTCCATTCTCCTCCCATCCATTATTCGTCTAATTTCTTCCCCCTCTGTCCTCGCTTTGTTTCCTTTTATGGACGTCTCCTGCTGACTAGGTTATGCCTGGGTTAAAATCATATTCGAAATCTTTGGAATACATTGAGCGCTTTGCTGTAGATGGCCGGCTTTGCCAAATGAATGGGGTTGGAGGCTCCGGGACTGTTTTAGTGGTCCGGACAAGCACTGTAAAGTTCGGATATAAACACTCTAGAAAATTATTTCTAATACGGTTACGACCCAAGTCTGGTCTTTGTAATGTCTGCCTCGTTTGACCTAATGCAGCCTATGACTGAAAGCCTCAGGGCCCTGGGGGGAGAGAGCCCCAGCTGGCAGGTATCATTTCCCCCTCACAACTCAAAGCCTTTCCATAAGCCTGGAGATGGGTAGGCCTGGACGCGCAGGGCTCAATGTGACTCTGATGGCAAATCTCGTAAGTGTTGATATGAATTCATTGGCGTCTGCCTGGGTGAAACAGTATTTTCCACTCAGAGCAGGGCAGATTTTGAGTTGAACAGGTGCAGTCCTCTCACAATTGTTGGATGAAAATGTGAATAAACGTTTGTTCGTATGGTTGTGTCCTTATCTGCAGTACCAGGACGCTAAGCTCCATCGAGGAGTCTGACGTGTATCGCATGCTTCTGAAAGACCAGGAGGAACCCCATGAACCCAGACAATCAGGGTCCTTTAAGGCCCTACAGGATTTTGTTGACAGCGATGGTCAGTCCTCCACATTTACTGCAATAACGTGTTCTTTCTTAATGAAACCCTTCAAGGAAAAACTAGTCAGTGTTAAAGCAGTTGTGGTCCGTGTAGGGTTATTTCTCTCCAAATCCAACTGACTTCGGACACAATTTTGGTTATGAAATTAACTTCAGCCACCAACGTCTAATATATTTTTACCTGAAGAAAAAATTAAATACCAGCAAAAGCGTAAAAGAAAATGAAGATCTAAATAAATATCTGTATTTTGATGGACAGATATCGGGGGTTGTCTGAAACCGAAATTATAGTTCAAAACTAATTATTCTGCTTTTGAAAAGTGTTTAGATAAGGACTTAATATAATAAATCTTATGCAGATCAAAGGTCTAGGCTTCAGTTCAGAAGGCTAACATGATTACATTAAGTGGCTTTTTGTAAATTCCCTGTGGGGGTCTCGATGAAGGGAAACCAGCTTTATGAGTCAGTCACTTTGAATGCATTTCATCAGTTGTGTTGTGACAATGCAGGGTTGGTATACAAAATACCTTTATTATGGTGTAGTCCATTTATGGCAAGAACAGCTCAAATAAGCAAAGAGAAATCACAGTCCACTTTAACTAACTCTATATTATGTGATGTACATCATTTATACACAAGCCATCTAGTGGGCTTTTTGGGTACTTCAGGACTTTGTAAATATGGCCCTGTGATGATCTTATTACAACTGAAATATATTAAAAGTAACATTACTTTATATCTTTTTTTTATAAATTGTATATCAATCCGTTTTTGATGTCTGGTTTCTAAAATAAAGTTAATAGTTAATAGTTAAAAAACTTGCAAAGTAATGTAACAACTCTGAGAGAAAAATATAGACATGTCCTCTCCCAACCCCGCCGGAAGTAGCTGTGATGATGTCATGCCATTAATGTCAATTCTACATTATAAAACGATAAGAAACAATTCACACCTTTAAATTTGTTCAAATAAAAAAATCGGTCTTTTCAGAACTTGTGCTGAGGTCTTGTCACTGCTGTAACTGTGGTATAGCAAAATGCAGAATTTCACAGTATGAAGAAGCTGGTTTGTACTGAATTGTTTGGTTGAAAATAGAGGGTTGCAATGCTGTTTATGTACAGGGACCATGAAATACATTGTGATGTATCAGTGTGTGCAGTACCCTGGACAATACGGTCCCCTGCCTGCTACATGTACATTTTTAAAGCCATGCCCACCTCAAATCATTGCGTGTTCTGTATACTGTCTCGAATCCCTATTCCCTTTGTAGTGCACTAAATGGGCACCAATATTTTCTGTCCTGTGTGTTGCCCAGGCACCCTGCCCATGGTGACGAGGACAGTAAGAGCGCCCACGAGTAAGCCACCGCCGCCCACAGGAAACCTGCAGAAACTGCCTGTGTGTGACAAGTGTGGGAACGGCATTGTGTGAGTACCTCTAAAACAACAGAGCTCCTCAGCCGATGTCTTATGCTGACATTGACTTATTTTAGTCAACCAATAATTGCTACAGGATGATTTGTAGGGTGAAATGATAACAGGGTGTAATCATTTTGGCTCCTTAAGTGTGAATCAGTGTTTTGAAACCATAACAAAACAGTCTACGCAAAAAGTTGAGGGATGGGGCAGGAGAAAAATAGCTGTCTGACATTTGGAGACGGAGCTACAGATGGAGAGACTTTCTGAACTAGGTTTTAAGGCTGTAAAGTTTGTTTGCATGGAAAAACAAGATGATAAGTTGGTACAACAGTACAAAGTAGCCTAAAAGGCATTTCTACGTTGTGTTCTTGGAGAATAAACATTTATATTATTAGTTTGTGTAATCAGATGCATTGCAACATTCTCTAGCTTATTTATTTTGAGTGTCAAGGAGAGAAGCTGGATTCTGTCAAAGCATTGATTTTACAGCGCAAGAGAGTGAAGTGAATGTCTACAATCAGCTCCACTCCCCCAATCCTAACAATAACATGTAAAAGGCTGACCCGAGATCAGCTCCTCAGGGAACTTCACCATACTCAGGTGGCTGCCTCTCTTGTCCTTTTATAGCGGCACAGTTGTGAAGGCGAGAGACATGTTCCGTCACCCCGGCTGCTTCGTGTGCACTGACTGTGACGTCAACCTCAAACAGAAGGGCTACTTCTTTGTTCAGGGCCAACTGTACTGCGAGACCCATGCTAGAGCTCGGACGAGACCTCCAGAGGGACACAACCTTGTCACCACTTTCCCCTCAGCATAGAACCCTACGCACACACACACTCACCACCCTAAAAAAAAAACTATGCGTCCGCCAATGAGGCACCATTGATTGTTCCAGTTTGTAACTGTTTTCTGTTCTTGTCTGTATGCTCGGTTTTGCACAATTCCAGAGAGTCCATTTTGTTTTTACAAACAATTACGTCTACTACTCTCTGCCTTTAAAATAAATGGAGTTTTGACTCCATCTTCTGAAAACAGTTGGTGTTATTCTTTTTTATGTAACTTCTTTGAGCTGACGGACATAGACACCAAGAATGAGTTATACTACATGAGTGCTGTAACTGAATGCTCCTCAAGGGACCAAGAGGGGGATGGCCTGGCACTGTGAATGTGTCACCTTCTCCCAGTCATTTCTTGGGAAGAAAGGAAAGAAGGGCGAACAATGGAAGGAATAAGAAAACATTTATAATAAAAGAGTAGTGCAGTTTTAAGTTGTTATTAATAGTTGTGTTAGCTGGGGATTTAGAGTTTGAGTAGCTGAAACTATACAAAATCTCATGGGTGAAACTGTAATTGAGGAAAATATGACTGTGATATTTACTTATGGAATCATAATTGTAGCCCATTTCAGTGAATGTTCAGCAATGCAGCCTCTATGACTGAAGTGAAATCCCATAAGGCACCATTTCACATTTCAAGCTTGTGCGATTTCACACAAAAAATGGAAAGTAACCACCAAATATTGTCAGAAACACGTGACCTTGGAGGGCAAGTGCGCAGGGCATTTGACAGCACACTGCACAAACCGAGCTTGATTAATATTTTTTTTACAATAGCTTACTCAAAGGACTTTATTTGCTCATTAATATGCTGAAGCAAAACCGTTAAACTTGCCTAAACAAAAGTATATAATAGACACTGAAATAGAAATAGCTCTGTCAAAGAAATGTTTACAAACATCTTTGTTAAATCACCCTTTGCATAATCTGAGCACTTTTTGGAAAGTGTTTCAGATGCTGTCTCGGTGGGAGAAAACATAAAAAAAAAAACACTTGACATGGAAGATTATGCCACTGGCTATTCGGTAATTTTATAAGGAAATAGTACTGTGGCACATTTGGGAAATATGATGTGTGTTCATGTTTAGTCAGCTCTGTGTTCCGTCGGTTCTAAGTCCACTCCAGGCCTACACTGTTTTTCAAAACATCTACATCTCTGATGTTCTAAATCTGAATACTACACAATTAATTTCCTCCAATTATGATAACTACTGCATTTGTATGCGTTGATTCTGAACGTTTGTTACAAATGTTTATGTTTTGTTGACGCCATAATGCAGGGTAGAGAGTTGTTTGAAAACGCATTTGACAGACTGACGAACACTTTCGGTAAATGGATTCATGTGGATTATCACGTACTATTTCAGTCAACACAGTAAGTACAACGAAAGTTGAAGAAACCCCATGAAAGTAGATGTTGTGGGTAAAAAAAAAAAAACATATATGAGAGAAATTGCATGTAGCAGTTGAACATGTTCAAACATATTGTTACAGAAAACTTTGTAAGAATAGTAGCGTGTTAAATAATTATGAGAATAAGTATGTACAAGATTAAAACTGGGTACTACTTGCAAGAATTATAAATCGCAGTTTCTTTTGATTCCGGTTGCCATGCAACGCACAATGATTAGAACTTTTAATTGATAATATTAGCAGTATTAGCGAGCACAAATATATTACTGACACAGCCGAAATAACCTTTGGGTAACATTGTTTCATTTACGTTATGACCGTACGTTTGCTGTAGCCAGGTAGGAGAACTGAGGACTTTTCCTGGCTAGGTTTAAGGATGGTTTACGTAGCTAGCTAACGTAGCTAAGCTAGCAACATAATTTAAGTAATTACAGTAGATAAATTTACCATTTTGGAATCTAGATGTCATAGTATTTCACACCACTCATAGAGTGACATTTGTAGGGGAAATTACCCAGCTAGCCGTTTTTGTGGCCCAAAAATGTTAAGGTTTCAAATAGAAGCTGTTTAATTTGGGTTAGGACATGTTTTCCCTCGATCAACGGGGCAAAGCGGGTCAGTACCAAAAGAACCGTCTTGAGTTCTAGCAGGTTGATGTGGCGGCCAGCACTTGGCCACACACCTCCCCAGCCCGTCAGCGACGCATCCGTGAAAACCATTCACGAATGACGTTACTCTGCCCATGGGGACACCCCGGTCCAGCAAGACCGGGTTCCTCCAATGGTCCAAGTCCCCCGCATAAAATTCGGGGAGTACCAGGCGGAGGTTCCGCTGACGAACGGGGTCCACCCGTAGTTCGGCGAACCATCTCTGTAGGGCGCATTTGCAGCAACCCTAAAGGTACCACCCTGTGGGCAGCCGACATGAGTCCCAGCAGGGACATGACTGCCCGCACGGACCTCGTGCACGGGGGCCGGCATAGATGCAGGGCAGAGAGAATGCTCCTCGCCCGCTCCTCCGACAACCGCGCCGCCATAGCCCCTGAGTCCAGACGGAGACCCAAATAGGACACCTGCTGATTTGGCCACGGCGCGCTCTTAACCAGTTCACCGCCAGTCCCAGCTCTGCTGACGAAGCCAGTATCAGTGAAACCCGTGCATAAAAGTTCCAATGCCACCCCCACCGGAGGCACCCGAATTGACAACAGCACAAGCAGTCAACGAACCCGGCAATACCGAGAGAGACCGATTTGACTGTGACGCAAGCGAGTTGCCCCCGGCAACGACGCTTTGTGTCAGAACTCAGATAACTCGCCATCTGGCGTGCACTCTCCACCGAACTCACAGGGCGGTCGAGCGTGGCTGTGCGATGCTGTTTTGCCAGTGGAGCAAAAGGCGACGTTGCCTAAGCACTTCGGCGGACAATGTTTTCATTCATCAAAAAAAATGATGCAGGCGGGACGCGAACCCGAGTCTTCCACTGGGAAGTTGGGAACGTTAACCATAGGCCATCCCAGGAACCTTGCAGGATAGAGGAACCACTGGGTGATGACAAGCGCTGTAGGGCCGTTGCCCAGGCAACGGGTCCCGTGGCCCGGGAAGCCGTCACAGAACGCGCTACAGAACGCTCTGATCTGCGCGTTTTGATCGTTTTTGCTCCCGTTAACTCCCACAGCAAAGAGGATAGAACGGGAGCAAGCAAGTGGTGAATGAAAACATCCTCAACTACAGGCGGTCTGCGAAGGGAGTCTCCCTGCCTGGTGCAGTTCTCCACCTATTGAACAGGTGTAATAATCCAAGGTACACCAACAGGAGACTCAGGATTATACTGACCCTCAACTACAGTGTTTACGCGAAAGGAACGTTCCCTTCGCGAAAAAACACTGCTCATAACCAGAGGAACCGTAGTCGCCCCGACTATAGAATAGCCGGTGTGACACCAGTAGCCAATGGAGTCGCTAAACTATCCCCGGGTGGGGGTGACAACCGTATTGCATCCATAGAAAGACTGAGGGGGCGAGCCGTCATTGTCGCACGGCTGAGCCTCACATCAGGAATGACTTACTCAACTACAGGGCCTAAGCGGAAGGAAGTTTCCTCCGCAAAAGCCACTGCTCATAACCAGAGGGACCGTAGTCGCCTCGGCTAAGAATAGCCGATCTAACTACAGTATCCCATGGAGTCGCTAAACTATCCCCGGGTGGGGAAGTGACAACCATGTCTTCTTCACAGAAAACCAAGGGGCAAGCCAGGTAAGTGCATGAATTTCTCAGTGTGGCCGCACCACGGCGAGGGTAAACCACTAGGAGCTAACGCCCTCTAGGGGGCAGAGCTCCACGACATATAACTATAAGGTTATTGCCGCTATTCTAGTTATCTTTTCAGGGACAAAGTTATTGTTAATTACGGATTACAATCAGTAGGCTCACAATTCCAGAAGCATTATGAATACACCAAGCTCCTTTGCACATGAGAACCCTCTGTCCCCAAGAGAAGGTTAAAAGGTTGTATCATGTTTATAATTATAAGAACAAACATGGTGTGCAGTTCTGACCGTCTACCTATGTATTTAACATTTTAGTGATTAAGAAGTGATTTACTCATGATATTAGGATTAACCGACAGAACATATTTTTCAATCATTATGTAACGTGTGGCAATGAACTGGACCAAGGCGCAGGAGTGGCAAAACAGAAAGTCGATTTAATCAGACCGCTGTGCACAAAAAATGAAATATGCTACAAGGCTATGGAGAACCACTGCTCCTACAATACGTAACATGTGACAATCACGGACACAGAGACTAGACACACAAGGGCTTATATACCGTGGTAACATGTGGCACCTGTTAGGAATCAGGGAGGGATGCGTTCACAGGACATGGGGGAAACAGGACAAAACACACTGATGGCGACTAGAAGGCCGGCGAACGTCGAACGCCGGATCGCCACGCGATCAGAGGAGGGACCGTCCTGGGACGGCAACGTGACACATTAAGGATATAGAAGGATCATATCCTTCTATACCTGCCACCCTACTTGTTTGAGAGTAGGCAAGCTTAATGAACCATTGCAACTGAATTAGATCTATTACAAAATATGTTTAACCCACAAGAATATTGTAACTTTGACTAATGGGCCATGAATTCATGAACACACATCTCTCACTTATTCCATGCATCAATTTCAGGTTAAGGAGACATCGCCAGGTTCCCAACAAATGGAGGAAACAAAGCATGTTATCCGTAGTTATAACAGAAAGTTAGAGAATGTCTTAGGCCTTGAAGCAAACAGTGAACCGGACTTCTCCCCTTGTCTTAGTGGCCCAGTCAACAGTGCCCATGAGACAGACTACAAATCTGAGAGAAAAACAGATTTGGGAAAAACGGTGAGCAGACTGAAAAATGCTCTGGTCACTGGAAGAAGATAACTTGAGACTTAACAAGAAGATAAGAGGCAGCAAAGGAAAGGACAGCCAATCTTTGACGAAAGGTAATGTTTTAGGCTCAACAAGTGGAAACAATTCCACGAGTCCTACCTCCAAAATTGCACATTCTGTCACTTTAAATGTTGTCCAAACATACCCAGGGACTAGGAATATGTCCAAAATGGAGGACTGATGCATTTTCTTGGAAAAGGAGACACAGGATTTGCAGGCTAAGCTTTGCAATATAAAGGCCTACTCCAAGGAGTGCGCCTGTGAGCTCAAGAGGATCCTCCCAAGGTACAAGGACCTCAAAGCCTTAATCAAAACCCTGGATGAACGCAATAAGAAACCGGAGAACCGCAGACTAGTCCATGCTCTAAAGACTGACAATCGGTCAGAGGGGAGATCCAGTTACCTCAGCCAGGCCAGGAACCTAAAGCAAGGGGGCGGGTTTTAACGAGCACTGTCCCCAACTTACCCAGGAGAAGGTCCACCTGGTGGCTCAAATGGCCTTGCTGGCTAAGGATGTAAGTCATCTCACAGGCAGGCCGGGGATAAGCGAGGTCGATGTCCTCCAGCTAGAGGGCAATCGTAGGAGACCCCCGGAAGTATACACATCAAGAGACCTCAGCCCCCCCAGTCTCGCCAGGTAGCCGACAGCAAGCCTACTACGAGGGCACGCCCGGCGAGACAGCTCGTCGTCTAGAGGAGGAGAACGAGACGCTGCGAGGAGACCTCAAACAGAGCGTAGAGAGGTGCTCTGAGGCGGAGGGCCAAGCCAAACGACTGCGGGAGGAACAAGCCATGTTGCCCCGTGACACCGGAGGTATGGTGAGAAATTCAAAATGATTACGAATTTCAAAGAAGCTAATTGATTGTGTAATATTGTGGAATACATTTAGCTGACGGAAGATGGGAACATGAATTGGTTTTTTGTGGACCTTATGACTCTCTTGACTTGACTCTTGGCTCAATTTATCTCTTTTTTGGACTGTGTAGGCATGGGAGGCGATTGACCAGATAAAGAAGCGGTTCGAGGAGGAGGAGCATAAGAAAGTCCAGAGGTACAGCTGTGTGATCAGTCAGAGCAAATGAGGCGGTAGCGCATGATCAGGTGGCTTGGCTAATGGATGTTGTCGGAATATGTTCTTCTCACAACACTCAGCTGAGCAGGGTCATGAGGGGTCTCAGCCCTTACCATACACACGGTGTACATGTAGATTAGAATTCCATTATTTATAAGAAATATTAAAAAAATACTTTGTGTTATTTGTGAGTTAAAATCTTTGCTGGATCTATGAAAAGTCTACATTGAAATAAGTTTAGATCTCTCTGATTGTTCTCTCATTTTTCTTACAACATTTCAGAATGTAATGGGTGGTGTTGGAGTATTGACAACAGGGGTTTCTATTTCTTTGACTCCTATAGTTCTATACGGTTCTATACAATGTAAAAATAATTATTGAGCATTCAATATAGCTTAGAATTGCTATTATTTGTTTATACATTCTATCTTGCATTCTATTTTGCATTGCACACTATTTACCAATCAAATATTTCAAATAACATTTTACAGTAACAATGTGTTAACATATCATCCATATCTGTATGTATCTAATAACCATTTCAAATCAGGGGATTGCAGATGATTCTGGTGTGTTTAGTGAAAATAAAGTAAAATTGCTTTTTTGATGTGTGTTCACTTTTTGAAAATCGTATTAATACAGAGTAACAAAATACCCAAAACATCCCCTTAACTTATTATTAAACCCAATCATTTAATTTCAGACAGTGATTCCTTGCCAATTTCAGTGGTGTTAGACATATATTTTGACAGCAGAGGGAGTTGTTGTATCTTTTATGAGGCATGTTTCTATTGAGATAACCTCAACAGGGTTTTTCTGAACACATTCATGGGTAATGTGTAGATTATAATTTCAGGGGTTATTTTTACCGTTTATTTGCTAGTATTTTGTCTGCTTTGTGCACTATTTATACTTAAAATGTCAAATGGCATGCACTGGATATTCCAGATTTTAAAATGTTTTATTCTTTCACAAATTATGTGTTTGCGATTTTGCATATCCATTTTGTAAGCAACACAATAAGTCAGAAAAATACCCACCTTGCCTTTGATTCCTTTGGTTGTACAGATGGTGAATTAACATGTATTCCCATCAATGCGCTACTGGCCAGTCATGCCAGTCTTTAGAAGGGTTTGTTGGACTGTGAAAACGTGTATAGACAAATCTTTCAAAATGTCTCAAAGCTCACTTTCTCTGTCCCATCCTTGTCAGAAATACAGTTGTATTACATTGTTGTCATCAAGTTCCCTGTCCTTCGCTTCTTATGTCAACACTAGTAGATGTATTTATGTGAAAGTACATTAAGAACCCCATTGTTATCAATACATATTTCTTTAAAATCTCTAATGTATGTTTTTACTTTTTCACATGGATTGTCCCTTTGAGTACAGTAATTGATACAGTTATATAGATGTATTGCTTTCACTTCAAATAATTGACCTTGTTTTTTACAATAATGGTTCTCAACTGGTTTGTCCTGTCTCGTAACCAAATTTACACATCACATACATTTAGCTTAAATGCTATGTGGGGGAACAATTGTATGCCAAATTGGTAGTAAATATATGAATTATTTTGGACAAGGAAACAATATTCCAACCTTTATTACTTTTGAGAACCACCACTTTAATATATACAACGCCTTGAAAAAGTATTCAGGCCCCATACCAATTCTCTCAGATTAACGAATAACAAATGTTAGATTTTTATGTATTTGTTTAATCTGAGACTAAAGATCTATTATTGTAAGGGGACGCTGGTTTTATGTTGGGAAATAATTTTAAGAAATATAGTAAAACTTGTTGCGTGCATAACTTTTCAACCTATTGACATTAATACTTGGTGTAGCTGCCTTTTGCTGCAATAACAGTAATAAAAGTATTTTGGTGAGTATGTACCAGCTTTTCTCAGTTGTCTTTTTTTCTCTCCTAAATCAATGAATTGCGGATTTTTGTGGCAGATCTTTTCCAGGCTTTTTTCTAAAACACGGAATGACTCAGACTATTGGAGAATTCATCAAGATTGTGAATAATTTTCTAAGGCACTGTGTACTTAGAAACATAAATACATACATACCTTGGCATTAAATGTAGCCTTAAGATTCTATTATTTTGTTGGTTTCATAGATTTTTACTTCAGCATTTTAGGAGGGATGAAAGCAGTTAGTCATCAACTTAAGTGCTTAAATCTGTAGCGATTGCAGTATTGAAGGAGAAATTACATAAATCAGAGAAGTGCATCATCTATGCAAGTAGTACTTAGATGATCAAATGTTCAGTTAATGGTTTCACTTACTTCATTCGAGAAAAAAAACGATTTCTTTCCGCTTGGCCTTCCTATTACAAAAATTAATTAAATTCTTTGTATAATGTCATTTTATTAAATTTGTAGTTTGCATGTTATGTTTTACTCAAGGACTTGGAGATTTGGAGCAATGTTAATTGGTTAACTTTGGTCATGCATTCATTTGATTCCTATTTTATAAAAATGTTTCCAGTTAAATGACTCTGAAGAGTTGTTTGGTCAAATGTCCATTCGTAATAATGATTAACACAGAGACCAACAACACCAATTGTTTATCTCCTTTAGATTCGATTTAGAACACAGGTAGCTCCCCAGGGTTTTCTCTCTGTAAGCTGCAGCTGCATGTCAATAACCTTCGACAGCACAATAAACATTTATTGCCTTACGTGCTAAATTGCCCATGAATGTGTTACTAAAAACAGAGACATTGAACTGATCCCCTGCTCACACAACAATCATGAGCCACTGAGCAACAGGAAGAGACATCCTCTTTAAATAATCCAGAAACAGTGAGGACATACACTGGTGTTAATTAGACTGCTAGCTGTAAGCAAAGGCAAGGAAGGGAGGGGGTCTCCTAAAGGAAGGTCTATTAATTTAACGTACATCCTCCAGAGCTGGAGTGTACATAACCTGCCCTATTGTATCTACAGTGCCTCTCAAATGTATTCACACGTAAAATTCCTAATTCAAACTAAATCAAGAAAATGATTGAAGAAATCTGCAATTAGGTTCTTCAAATCCACCGATCAGGGTATGGATATAAGAACATTTCCTAGGCATTAAAGTCCCCCAGAGCACAGTAAAGTCCATTATTAAGAAATATACTTTCCTGTGCTCTAGAGGATATTTAATGCCTAGTAAAGTCCATTATTAAGAAATTGAGAGAATATGGACTAGCTCAAACAGGGTGTTCTCAAAAACTCAGTATCCAGGAAGGGAGAAGGGCACCAGTCAGGGAAGCCAGAGAAATATTGCCTTTTTTAAGCACTGTGTGATGAGAACACCATCACTATCGTGGAAGCATCAAGCTTTGGGGATGCTAGTCAGAGTCAGGGTCTGGGAGACTGGTCAGAATTGAGTGAAGAATTGATGGGGCAAAATCACGGGGAAAACCTGTTCCAGAGAATCCTCAGACTGGGGTGAAGTTGTCTTTTATCAGAGCAGCGATCCAAATCATACAGCCCAGAAAGGTCTGGAAGGGCTTTGGAACTGTTCTGCAAAGGGTCTTGAGTGCAATCAATTGTTTCTGTTTAGAAATTGGAAAATTGTTTAGAATAATTTGAAGATATCAATCTATTACATTGTATTTATGGACCTTTTTGGGTTGATTGGTGGCAAATACACCAAAATAATCCATATTGATTTCATGTTGCAACAGAATAACATTTTGAAAACTCCAAAGGGGTAAAAGCTCTCGTTTAGTTCATTTATCCATACTCCACCATGCATGGAACTTGGAAATGTCAGCACTGACACAATGCTAGATTAAATTAATTAGTCTGGTTACATAATTACATGCTGACTTTTCTCGCCTGGGTTTGTGACCATTGGGCCTACCTGTTTTCCAAGGCATTTTGATGTGTTAATAAATGAAAACTTGCCTATTAAATTGGGCACTTTGGATTGCATCTCAGATAATGTTATTTAGCACGTTTGTCAAAGCCCTCAAAATACATTTGAAAGGAAAACATCCAAAGGTGAATTATGTGATTAATGGTAATGAACATAATTTACTAATGTAGCATTCACAAAGGCATAGTAATATTCTTGTAATACAATAAGCTACAATTTAACAGTTACATCTGTACAAAATAAGCTAGTGCATCTTAAAAAAAAATCTAGTTGTGTATAGTTTCAAAATCTCTCAAATATGTATATTTCATCAGACAGTTTATCAAAGTAGTTTGCACTTGTGTCAATTACACACAAGGGGATGTTTTACCCATAATACACCCTTACAATAGGTTCATACCAAAAGCATTGCAAAGACATGTAGATATACGTTTTTCACATGAATAAATACAATTATTCTATAATCCTCATTAACAACTTGCTGCCTAACAATCTTAGATACTGTAGCCCATTTAACGCTTTAGCTGATATTGTTTGTTCATTTGCAGTTCACATATATTCACATGCATGAGTTCAGAATTTAGTTGATTTTAAATCGGTATCACTTGCATCTTTTTCCCTCAGTGTTTTTCTGTTCATAAAACTCCTCGGTTGAGAGTGGACCTTTGGGCCGCACTTACACACAGACAGAAACGCAGTCCGGTAGTTGTTGTTCATCCACCCGTAGAGGATTGGGTTGACGAATGTTGAGCACATGGCCACAATGTGAAACATGGTGAAGAGCAGTTTGAAGTCTTTCATGTCTAGGACGCTGTTGTCGATGTCAATGGCCAGCTGGAAGGCGTCGAGAGGCAGCCAGCTAACAGCGAACACCACCACCACCATAACCAGCATCTTCGTGGTCTTCCTCTTGCGCTGGTGGCGGTCGTTCCTGCCTGCCGGACTTGCGTGTCTCTTCAGCTTACTCCAAATGCGGATGTAGGCAAAGGAATTAATGGCCAGCGGCAGGCCGTATTGGAGCAGAAGCATGGAGATGCTGTAGATGGTCCCGTCCATTCCGCTCCCCGGCCACTTTTCTGTGCAAACCTGTATGGATTGCTCCGGCGAAAGGTCAAAGGTCCCGTACTCTCGGAAGATGGCGAGTGGGCTGGCCAGGACAGCGCTTGCTGCCCACGTGGCGACGATCACGGCGGTGCACATGTCCTTGGACAGCTTGGTCTCCAGGTGGTAGACGATGCTCCTGTGGCGGTCCAGGGCGATGATGTTGAGCGTGATGGTGGAAACGTGCACGGCCAGGCCTTGGGAGAACGGCAGCATGAAACACAGCACCTGGCCAAACCTCCACTCTCCATGGAGAGTGGTGATCAGAGTGAATGGCAAGCATAGAGTATTAACGAGGAGATCTGCCACTGCCAGGTTCACAATGAAGAAATTGGTGACAGTGCGCAGGGCTTTAAACTTGTAAACCACATATATCACCAGGGAGTTTCCAATGACCCCGAACAGAATGATGGTGCTGTAAGCCAGAATGAGGATCACTTGTACTCCAACCAGCTTGGTGCTGTCCTCCAGGTCAGGAAAAGGGATGTTGTTATACATGTCGATTGTTGAGCAGCAGTTGGTGTATTCAGCTGCAAGTCTTGATGAATTTGTCCAGTCCTCCACTGGAGTTGCGTTTAATTGACTAGCAGTATCCATTAGTATGGTTTTCTTCTCTTTCAAAAATTCTGCGAAAAGAGGAGGCACATCATTGAGACAAGGGACATTTATTTGTTTGCGGTTATTAATATTATGTCTTTATAATTATGAACCTGGACTTTGGTTACAAAAAACGTAATTGTCTATTTTAGCCAGAGTAGTAAATTACATAGCCTGACCTAATCACAAAAACTAGGCTAATTTCTCAGAGCTTTTAAATTGTGAATGGAGAAAAACATCCTTGTTCCAACTTGTTTTCCCAAATTTGATGAGAGAGTTCACCAAATTACAAAAGGCCACATCAGCGTCTTTACCCTGCAAGCGGGCTATAGACAAAGAATGACAGAAATCCATTATTTGGTTTAATTCCCCTGATGTTCTTTTAGCATTTGTTGTCAATTTCCCATTTTAAGTCCAGAGACTGCCATTAGTAGTTCCCACGTATTATGTCCAAATCGTCCAAGTTATCTGACATTGATTGCTAAGCTCATAAAAAGGCCCTTATAGATTATTTGAAAATTGTATTATGTGCAAAACATAGAATATCGATCATCATGAATTGTGGCATTGGATGACCCAATCCTGTTGAAGTCATAGTACTAATATTAGCAATTTGTTTCACTCATCATTTTTAAATCATTGGGCTGTGTCAATATGTAGTAAAAAAAAGAAGTCATCCTAAAGCAACTACATGCAAAGGGTGTGCTGACCTTCACTAATAACTACATACATTCAACAACACTAATGTGCATTCAAGATCTTCCATAACATCAAAAGGGCATAACAAATTGGTGTGCAAATCAGTGACTCATCGGAAAACATACGACTTGTTGAATGTTGCAGCATTAAATTCAACAATTGTAACAAATACATTTTTCTAGTTTCCGTCTCACTCCTAAGCCAATGAAGGAAATCACTTGTTTACTCAATCAATCTCTTGTAATGTTGCTTGTGTTATGTGGAAGGGGCAGAAAACAGGAACCCTTTTTCCCCATTCAACTCTGAACAGACCGTAGATATATCCAACGAAACAGCATATCAGCAGCTTTCTGATTACTCATCCTGCTCCAGAGAAGAGATGGTCCTTCATGTGTCATACTGGTGATGAAATTGCTAGGACCAGTCTTAACAAATGCTTTAGATTTAATTAGCTGTAAATGAACCATCAAATTAAATTTAAAAATAAAATCTGCATAGTATCTTGTATTCTAGAATGCTGTCACTCTTAATGTTTCAAAGATCATAAGTCACTTGTGGTGATCATAATTTTAAGGAGTAGCATTTTATTAAGCTCTTAAGCTAAAGCTGTAGATGTCTAGCTGCCACTATACCTAGAGTGAAATATCATAATCTTAAGAAGTCTGGCTGACAAATTAAATGTTCACTTTCCCATATGGCAATTCGGAACATCAGATTACTTAAACCTCACACCCAAATGTATCTCACTGTGACTGCAGAATCACAATTACACTTTATTATGTGTATATACTGGCACTCTGGGTATGATATACCAACATATGAACTTGGAGACGCTAGAGGTGTTATTACTATTGTAGATACCAAATGGTTAAAGAAAGGTTTAAATAAACATTTAACAGTTCAAGTTAAGGGTCAAATCTATTTTATAATAAGGACAGCATTAGCTACTATAGTATCTTGTACTTACCTTGATCTTCAGAAGAAGCATTCGTTTTAAGATTCTTCCAATCCGAGTCTGTTTAGTTAAAATAAAAAAAGTGATGTTAAAAGGTTTTCCGCAACTTAGTGTTATTTCCTATATTCAAGATGCTGCTTTTCTTTTGACTCACCCCATGTCTTTAAAATCATTGTATTGTTTTGCACGTCAAGTTGTTGACATATCTAGGAAACTAAACCACAAGCTCCTACCTAATCTATAACATATATCATCAAAATGGCACAGGTTTTTTCTTGAAAGAGATAACAAGATCAGATCACTGCACGCGCTGTGGTCTCTTGTCTGAATGGAGCGCGTATTCTGTGTGAACGTGAGCAAGCGCAGGAGGAAGAGGGGGGAGATGATTAACGGCATGAAATGACCAAGACCCTTATCCGGACAGAAATAAACATTGGAGAATAAAGTCTCTCTGCCTCATGCTAAATTACATTGGATTCATATCCAGGTCTTACAACAAGGCAATTGCACAAGCAAAGGCTCTCATCCAAAAATATAGTCTCCCCCGAATAAGCCAAGGATGACATGAGCAATATGAAATAAACAATACAGATGTTGTACTTTGATGATTGATGGGAATCAAGTGTACAAATTATTTGCACCCTTGTTTTGTTGTATGCCACACCCTCCTCTTGCCATGATAACTAAATTGAGCCATTTCCTATAATCCTTTTGCAGACTTGAGAACAAATTAGAAGGGTTCCTCCATACATAATGTTTCCAGATCCTTCTGTCTGCACTTATTGACCACTGTCTTTAGTTCAAACTACAGGTTTTTAAAGGGATTCAAGACACTGAAATTGACAAATTGTTCTGATCTAAGTAACAATTCCATTTTGCATACTCTAGGTACTTGCATTTAGTTTTTGCTCTCAGTAATCTTTCAGTATCTTTTTATTTTGCTCTCAGCATCTTTTTATTTTGCTCTCGTAACATTTCTAAATTTGATGTTAGCACAGAGTTGGCATGCAATTGTCGATTTACAAACTTGGTGACCTCAAAAAGTTTTTCTAGTTTTAAATTCAATGGGCTTTATTGGCATGAACTGTTCTAGTTCTAGTTTGCTTTGCCAGAACAGACAGGATTACCACTGCTCCAATAATATCTTAATTATTCTTGATTATTGTCCTTTTCTTATGGGGATAGAAAATGTATGTTACCTCATTTTTGTACCCCAGTTTAACAGGAAGCCATGGAAGGACAAAATGGTTCCTGATTGTCATGTACTTTAAAAGGTATAATAATGCATATATGCATAATAATTGTATGAATTCCATTTTAAATCCTTCCTAGGGGTCCCAATAATCTTTTTTAAAGAGAAAAAATATATATATTATAAATATTCTCAGAGCAATTGTATTAGTATTAAATAATATTTGTCCATATTATTGCTCAAAATATAACTATTATATGTGGTGTTTATTTGATCCAGAATTTCTTCATCTTTATCAAGAGTGCAAATATTTCTGGAGGTGCATGTTATGCCTCAGGCACAGCAGTATCATTTCTATTAAGTGCCATCCCTCACCCATATTTTGGTCCTGGAGCTAGATGTCAGGTCAAACCATCATGAAGCTTACAAGGCATTCAGGCATTTTAACCAATAACTCACCTGGAGCATGGCCAGGTTAATGTGATAATATACACATACATTTTGCATGCACTGGCTTTGTATTTTGTTATCTTGTGTAGTTAATATATAATATAGTATTTTGGTTACATTGGATCCATTTTGTTGTATATCGATTTCTGTTCGAAGCGTTGCTGAAGCTAATGGGGGTGGAAATAAAATACGAAATATTTGGCCGTTGTGGATCTTCCAAAAAGACTGCACTAATAACAATTGACCGGAAAAATCCAATATCCGACTCAGGACTTCACACCCATTTACATTCGGTGCTATAAATTGAACAGGCCAGGTCATTACATTAGACAAGTACCAAGGATTTGTATTCTGTAGAGGAGTGTTCTAAAATCTCTTTGTGTTACAATCTCAAGTTTCACAAAATGTTTGATTGGTAATAACTTTCAATATATAAATATAGTTTATATAAAATGTATGTAAGTACTGTGTAAACTGTGTAGGCACCTTAAAGTCTTAAGTAAGCCATTTATTCAGGTAGTGTTCATTTGAAAGAAATATATATGCTATGTCAAAAGCATATTGTGTCACAGACTAAAGTATGATCTTTCCAAAAGCTGGCACGTTCTTTCTCTGTCAGCCAAACATACGGCTGTTAGCCATGGTTTGTTCTAAGCAGAAGGGGTTACATTTATATTTTAATACCAAAGAAATGTAGACCAAAGACATTTACCTGAGACAAAAAACTCTTGTCCATTCAACTTATGCTATATCATGTTTGGATTTGTTTCAAGTGATAGCTGCTCACCAAATCCGTTTTGCATGATATGTCAGTTTTGCCTCAGCAACAATGTTATGACGCCATTGAAAATGTGCAATGTGACATCTGGAAACATAGGTTCCTCATCTCAAAAATAAATGTAAGAATTAATTACAATGGAAATTAGATGAGATGGCCAACCAAACAAAAAACAAAGTGCATCATACAAAAGACAACATTGCAAATTAAACCCTTCTGTTCCTCACTCAGAAATTTCCTTTTCAACTTTTCGGGAAAGGATAGAAAAAGGTGTAGCGGTCTTTTAATTTTTTCCAGGGCTGTATAAAAAGGTATGAAATTGAAAATAATTAAATATAATGTTGAAATGTAGGCAAGCTTTTGTTTAGCAGTTTTATTTGATAAAATCCACCAAAAAGAAAATTGGGATGAGGGTGGAATTTGATCATTTGGCTTCTACGGACATGGAAATATAGCAGTAAAGACCATAGCAAAAGACCATTCAAAGGGTACATTCAAA
Organism: Novumbra hubbsi; assembly: GCA_016801125.1. Taxonomy (NCBI): domain Eukaryota; kingdom Metazoa; phylum Chordata; class Actinopteri; order Esociformes; family Umbridae; genus Novumbra; species Novumbra hubbsi. The sequence continues at coordinate 117,734 of JACXGK010000079.1, forward strand.
ATGGTAATACCATATATGGGGCAAACATTTAAAGTTTGTCTCATCTAATGCGATGACGCTCCTTAAAATTTAAATTGTTCAAACTACATAGGTTAAAGTTAGCTTGAACAACCAAAATCATATGATTTATGATTTTAATATTGTTAAAAGATATTTTTTAAGGTCAATAACACATTTAATAATTTATTGATTAACCAAGATACCTTTCCAATGGAAAGGAGGTCAGCTGTGGTTACCCGGATATTCAATACTGGTGGTGGTTTTATGATCAATAATAATTTGAAAGTCTACAGAGAGGGTTGTGGCTGAGCAATTGACTGATCACTTGACTACTACTGATTTCTCATTATGCTATTTGACGGTAGAAGTAATCATCCTGCTGAGTCAGAGGTGCATTCCCTTTCAATTGGTCTTCTCAGTACAAAGCATATGTGGTCGATGTCATTGGACCTTAAGTTCCTTGTCTATAAAACCACATTAATCTTGGTTTTAGAGTTAGCTAAATGTGTGTACGTAGTCCTTGCGTAATCAGTAAAACTCCTGCGTTCAATTGTGGAGAATTCTAATACCGTTGCTTGTAACAAACAGCGAGGGCATTACAACAAACAACGAGAAATTACCAAAACGTTGACACTGGACATCCTGACCTGAAGAGCATGGTCCAGTTTAAATGTTGTCCCAGGATGTACTATTTCAACATCTTCTATGCCCACCACACAGGCGCTCTTTACTTCTCTGTAAAACAGCTTTCTGCCAATGTAATGGATGGGATGAGTCTTTCCCCCCCAGTATTGAACACATCAATCTGGACCACCATCAACAGGGCATCCAAGTTATGGAATACCTCTTCTGCCTTATTTGATATTTGTGGAGCTGAGTCTTTTTGATCAGCTATGGTTAGGATAGTTATGAATTAATCTGTGGTAAAAGCTGGTTAGCTTCAGCTTGAGGATGTATCCCATTTGGCTTTAGCACTAAGACGTTCTTTATCAGTGCGTAGTTATACGCACTGATAAAGAATTGCTGCTTGATGAGGTTCCACATATGTTATTACAATTTTTTGTCACTTATATTGTCAACTTTAGGACGCCTGCCTGCAACCTCATTCTGTTTAATATTTAGGATCATTTTGAGACATCAAAACCTTATGATTAGGATGTGGAGGGTAAAAGTGTAATTTGCCATTTGGGATGGTATTTGATATGTTTAATTAAAACAACATATCTGGACTTAGGTATCTCTTTGCTATCTCCACTTCTTTGTGCAAAATAGGCCTGATCTACCAGTAGCTTGACTGTTTACACACGCTCTCATCACTATAATTTTGCTCTGAAAGTGGCTCCATGGACTGTGACAGGTGAGGCTACATGGTGCTTCAGTACGCTTTTGACAGGAAATGTAATAATCAAAATTCAAAAGGGACACTACCAAGTTGATTCATATCAGGCCTTAACCATTTCTAATTGTATTGCCCCCTTTATGGACCTCTGAATTTAGTTATGATATGTCATCTCTTATGCCCTTGTGTCATAGCACAGTCAAAGCCCTTGTTGCTATAGGATGCCCTCATGCCTGGTTGCTAATACACAGGTGGCTAAGGGAAATGGGAATGATAGGAGAAATGGGGCGGGCTTAGAGCTTTCCTGGTTTTGTAGAATGCTTGCACGTTCCCCAAGGCAATATAACATGTATTAGCCCTTAGCGCATTCTCCCCTACTGGCTTGTACACCACTCAAACAAGTGCAGAGGGTTGTTGACCTCGTTTTAAAATGAATGTCAACTTGTGAGCAGGAACTCCCATTTTCTAATTTGAAATTGAAGAAATCCCCAAAGGCTTTCAAAGTCGTAGCTTTGAGAGGGGATTACAACCCTCCAAACAAACAGGTCGGAGGACACCTAAACAAGCCAGCACAAACCTGGCTATTGTATTATAAATGGGATTCTAAAATCCCTGTCAGATTACAGATATGGCCAATTCTTATCTGCTTTTCTAGGGCAGTCCAGCCAGGCAGACAGAAAGACAACTGCAAACCAGCCAGGCAAGCACTGCAAACCAGCCAGAAAGTCACTGCAAACCAGCCAGCCCATGACCACAATTACATTTTTGACAATGATTCAACAATGTTATGTATTATGTGGATGCCTCAAACATTTCTATGTATTAACACTGACCACATAAAAAAAACAGAATTCCTGTCTGAACGGGATACAGCTCTGATATCTACTTGGAAGTTGCATTAATGCTATTGCCACTGCTATTGCCACTTGCCGTGACAGTGAGATCCAAACCTCTCTCCCCCCCATTGGGATCACAGATGTTTTGTTGATTACTGCCCTCACCTGTTTCCCTAATTATTGTTTTTTTTTAAGTTCCTCATTTCTCAGTGGATCTTGTCCGTCTCTGCTTGGCTCATGTCATATGTAACATTTCTTCTGTCTTATCTTGATGTTCTGTGTTTCTTTGGTATAGTTCTTATTCTTTGATTAAATGTTCTCTGTTCTTCCTGCGCTTGTGTCCTGTCTCCTTAGTTGTTACAGCTGGTGATCAACAACTTAGATGGTTATGAAAGCATCTCAGTAGCAATTGTTCTTTCTGTTTTTAGGGTTTCAGTCAACTGTCGTAAAATGCTTTCCTTAGCACAAAATGTTTTGATGATAATAAATGTTTTTGGCAGACTTACATGGTAATGATTGCGAGTTTAGTTGACATTAACACGGCTCTGGAAATAAGTATGAGAACAGGAGGTCCTTTTCTTGAACAGGAGGTTCAATTTGCAGAGGTCTCTTAAATTGAACCCTTCTGTTCCTCACTCAAAACTTTCCTTTTCAACTTTTTGGGAAAGAAAAGAAAAAGGTGCAAAGGTCCCTTTTTTTCTTCTACAGCTGAATATTTAACCCTTTCAAAATGTTTCATATTCATTTAATTTGGCTGCTGGTGGCCTAGAGATTAGAGCATCTCACTAATAACCAAAAGGTTGATAGATGGAATCCCTAAACAGGCTAGGGACTGTGAATCTATCATCCTGTCCCTGAGCAAAACTATTAACCCTATTTGCTCCTCAGCCAACCAATGCCCTAACACCTCTCCAATTTGGAGTGGTTAGGTTAAAAGCGGAAGTCAAATTACAATTGAACCTTGTATTAAATTGACGACAAGTTGAATTCAATTGAATGTATAGATTTTTAATTATTGTTTTTTCGCTCCCTTGCCAAGAGCATATAGATTATAAACACTTACTGTATATACGTATTTTATTACTCTACACACCCCCCCATAGTGTTTGTGAAAAATATGAAAATGAGACAGTATTGCAGAATGCCTGAAATTGGTTAAATATACTGTAAAGCGAGACTTCTTTGTTCAATCGTATTTGTATGTCTGCCTTTTTGGAGGTATAGCCACAAGCCTTCCGTCAGTAATACACAGCAAAATACAACATATTTCCTTTCGGGGAAAAAAGGAGAAAGCAGTGGCCCCAGAATAGTAATCCATTATTGATTTCCCTCCCACATAGACTGTAATTAAGGACCATCTATGGCTGAAATGGCTGAAGCATACCTAAATACCCTCAATGGCCTTCATGAGGCTGCCCACCCATTTGCCGGCTAGCACGAAATTCATCATTATCTAAGAACTGGCTAACATCAATATTCCCAACACCCAGTAGCTCGGGTGTCAGGGGCTCTTAATCATAATCCAGTCCATTAAATTGCACAATGCCCCAATGTTACCTGTTCATTCCAGTGCCACTTCCCTCTGTCCGCCACTATTAATGAAGCTGCCATTCATCATCTCTTTACTAATGCCGGTGAACTAGTGGGGACAAAGTAGTGCCGCGTCTTCATCCACTTTTATCAGTGCTGCCAAACCACACTAGCCTTAGTGTCAGTTGGTTTGGGTTTTTGTGCCCACGCCTTGTCACTTTGTTGTCATGTCAAACACGACAAGGACAGCGAAAAGTGCAAACGGAGATGGGACCAGGCTAAAATTCTTCTAGAGTCTTTTAGAGATCTGCTGGTACAATTTAAACAGATTGCGAGTAAGGCCCTATTGTTATCTACTGCCGGTGTTATAGGCCTAATACATGGTACCCTTGCAGGCAGCAGTATTAGACTGTGTTGAGCCAAAAACCATGAGGCTTGTCTCCAAAGCTTTTTCCAAAGACATTTACAACCCTACATGAAAGAGTCTTGAAATAGCTCCACGTTCCCCCAGAGTTGTTCTTCGGGGTCTGAAGTTTGCAATTGTCACATTTACATTTTAGTAACTGAGCAGAAGTTGTTATCCAGAGCAACTTACACTTAGTACGTACATTTTAGGAAAGCTTGTTGGGATATCCACACAGTAAGTAGTACTGTAAGTATATCCAACTTCACCCCATGTTATGTTTTTTTTTAGCAATGACTTTGCTGACAGCTACTTCAATTAGTTACTTATTAAGATCGACTTACTATTACACCAAGCTATTATAAGATTATACTGTCAGTCACTCTGGATTTGTGTGTCTGCTAAATGACTTAACGTGAAATATTAATGTAAGTATTGCCTTAAATGTGTGACTGCTTTAATTTAATTTCTAATAGTCTTTTCGATCGCTATTTCTCAAGTGACACTTACAGCAATGCTTTTGTGACCAACTTAATATCATCTTAGAGAATATCGGCAAGATGCCATGTCAGTTTGACAGCCTTTCTGAAGGTGGCTACAGCCAATACCACCAAAGCAATATGAAGTGAGAGCTTTTGTGTTGAAACATAATGAAACATTTGAGGTGCGGTCTTGTCCATATGGCAGAGTGTAGATGACAGTATGTTATAGTGGGTTGCGTCGTGTTTAGCCACTGCAGTTGCATCTCTGTGCACCTAAATTGAATCATCTTAACATCTTAACTTCTATCATCATCGGGGGAGAACCGTGCGGCACATTTGCATTCACAACATGATGAACGGGGTCCATCACGACCGCGCCGCGCAGTGTTTCCACTGTGTGTATAATCAGTTTTTCCCAACACTACCACACACATGCTTTCTCATGGCCGGCGCAAATGAGCTGTGTGCTGTCAGGCCAACCTTTTCTCTTCCCCAAAATGTATTGCAATTACTGCCACTGTGGCCGCGCTGAGATTACCCATCGCTTTTAATAAAGACAGCAGGCAGTTGGACCAGTCCATCATGCAGGACTGTGGAGAACACGAAAGTGAGAATTGGATGGTAACAAAGGTTGGCACTTGTCTTGTCACTTCTCTCTGATCTCTTCTTCCTTCTCCAGGTAAAATGTAGGCAATCCACATTTCTTGTTGTATCTGGGCAAGTAAATTACCAATTGGA